>VDFB02267120.1:0-115107 GCA_007258455.2 Sequoia sempervirens | reverse complement strand
GCAAAGATGGGGGCTTTGGAACAAGGTATGGACATCCATCAAAGCATAAAGGATAGAGCATTTTTTTCAGATGTTGTAATTGCAACTGCCCTGGTAAACATGTATAGAAAATGTGGAGGCATAGGAAAGGCACTTGAAGTGTTTAACAAAAATTCCTCTATTGATTCATTTTCAAAGCTTTCCAATAAAACTTTGGGGCAAACATTATGAATGTAGTTTTACAGTGTTAGAAATTTATCTCAGATCATGTAAAAATTTCAAATTAGCAATAAAAAGTCTTGCAAATTTTTCCAAGGCACAGATTTAGCATTAACTCTATGGAAGAAAGAGAGGCCGGCCAATATATAGGTTGATCGTTAGAATAAGAAAAGAATCACACTTTGAAATGTGCACATGGGTGCAGCAGGGCAGCACTGGGGTTTGGCACAAAAGTTAAAAACAAAAAAAATAGATACCATTTCACAACATTAACCTTACTGTTTCAAAATCTGATTTATTTTCAATGTTGTTTCACAAATTTTGTTCCATTAATTCTTTTCAACACGAAAAACGAACAGCTCGACCCAGATAATTACTCCTCCCAATCTCAAATGCCTCTTGACTGCCACATTTGGAGGCTGACACACACAATGTTCCGCTCTGGGACTTTGAAATCGATGAAAGGCCGACCCCTTGCATTTCTCCTCTCATCCACCAAAACCCAACACCGATACTCCTCCTCACCACTCTGCCGCGACTAATTTTAATAGAAAATATCACAAAAAATTGAACAAACTCTAAGTAATTCGGCTCCCGGATATTCCTTCATTGGATTGCCATTGAAACTGGTTATGAAACTGGAATAACAAATAAGTTTGTTCTTTGTTACTAATTTTTTATGGCTCTACCTATATATAAAAGATATGCCCTAAATTTGTACGACTCTACCTGTATAGAGGGAAGGTTGAAAAGGGTATGCCACAAAAACTATTGCGTGATTTTTTTTAACCCAGAACAACTTTACAGATCAAATAAAACATTGAAACAAATGATCCAACTGAGGTGACTGAAACTAGGGCAAGTGACGTACCTGAAGATTCTGCACAATTTTTGTCTATCTGTGAATTAAAATAAAGCGAACCAAATATAATCTGCAAAATACCACAAAACTATTGCTTTAAATTTGGAAGCCAGTCAAAATTTTCTAATAATGTGCAACTTTTGAAATAGAGACGGAAGAAAGAAAGAATCGCAGAGAACTCAAACCAGGGCAAATGATTTACCTTGAAAGATTTCGCAAAATGTTCCCAATGCTCTGTTTTTGTCAATAGTCGAACTGCATCAACAAGCAGATATTTTTTTGACCGACTCCCATCCAGAGTAAATGCATCTAGGAAAGCAAAAGGCAGCTGCAACGCACAGTGTACACCACTCCCATCCACACTCCCATCTACAGTAAATGTGTGAATAAGACAGAAGGGAAGACGACAAGAAGTAATGAACTATCAAGATCTATTCGAAATGGTCTTGCATCTTTTTTAAACCGTCAATAGAGAAAATGGATTGGAAAACTTCATTGAGGGAACGCTGATGTTTAACCTAATGCCTCATGAAGATGCTATCGCATGAAGTGGATGGCTGCAGGATTTGCACAAAATGAATGATCATAGGCGCAACACATAGACTGTTGCATAGAATGCATCTAAGGAATGTAGTCTTAGGGTTCGCCATGATTGTAGGGTTTGAGAAGATAGATTTGTTGAAACCATGAAACCGTGAACTATTTGAGAAATGTCTCAATGGGGTGCCATCTCATGGGAGAAAAGGATTGCAAGGGTATTAACATCCATCGAAACACAAAGGATGGAGGAATTAAGTCAAATGTTGCCGCTGCAACTGACTTGGTTAACATGCACGCGACAAAGAAGCACAGGCACTGGAAGCATATAAACAGGGTTTGCGAAACTTTTGACAGAATCCCGCAAATAAATGTCATTTCATGGAGTGTCTGGGTTCTAGACAGTGCACTAAAAGGTTTCATGATAAGTAGTTGGGCGATGCGGGTCTGTTTAGAACATTTACATTTTCAAGCAAATGTGATTTGTAAAAACCCTAAGTCCTGTGTTGGTTGCTGTTACGAGACGCCTCAAGGGAATGCTTTGGCATCGGATGCAAAAAACGCTTTGGTAGGTATTCAAGTGGGTTGTGAAAGCATCAGCTTGGCACGTGAACCGTTTGATGAATGCTTTTGAAGATTTCAAGCAAGGGCTTGCAAAATATGGAGGTATCGACAAGGCACGTAAACTGTTTGACAGAATACCTCATATGAGATTGTGATCCCATGGAATACCGTGAGTGCAGAGTCTGCACAAAATAGTTCAGTCAGATGTACAAAGTGTGCAAGCATGGACAAGGCAAATCAACTGTTTGACAAGGCGCCTCAATGAAACGTTCATGCTCAATGAAATGGTTGTAGAATATGCACAAAATTGATTTATTACTGGTCTGGCACGTATCAGATTTGTTGAAAAGGCTTTTAGAAACCTTTAAACAATGCAAATGGCAGAGTTTAAACAAATTCCGCTCCGTTTATCAGCATCATGACCCGCGCCAAGAAGAGGAGTTTTGTGAGAGGTTGTAATTACATCTGTCTTGGTAACACGATACATACAAAAAGGTGGAAACAGAGGGTATAGCAAATGAGTTGTTTGACCGAATGCTTTAAAGCGGTGTCTTCACAAGAAATGGATCAGTATATGCAAAACGATGAAGGCATGGATGAAGAAGTGCATGAAGAACTTATCATGGAGTGTGATCACAAGAGGATCCATTAAAATGAAAGGATGAAAGTTTAGAAGCAGACCCGGTTGAAAACAAAGTGAAGCAGCGCCTCCAAAGTCTGAAGTAAACTTCTGATGATCTTTATGTCTTCAGTGCAGTGCAGATAACTGTCAATCTATGTGTCTTTAGCAGATAAGTATGGAACAGAATATCTGCAAGAAAGACATTTGCGCAAATAAGATATTTGTTGGTCGCTGGCGAGAAAACCATACGAAGGTGTGAAGGGGCAGGTAGGATGCAACGTCTGCGAGAGAAGAGTAGTTATTAGCAGTCAAGTCGTGCCATAAATGTAGCAAAGAAATAATGAACGGTAAAGATGTATTATAGATGGTCTTGCATCCGAGTTTGGCCGTCGATAGAGAAAATGAATCAGCGAGGCACATTGAGGAACGCCTTCAGCGCATGTAGTTATTAAAACACGTAATGTTTAAAATAAAGAGAAGCCGGAGTATGAAATTGAAAGTTGAAAGAGGAACATAATAAAAAACAATAGAGAAGCAAAAGTGTGAACAACTCTACCGACCTTGGCAGGATGAAGCCGACATATAAAAGGGTGCATGCAGACCAGGGTTGCGGGCAGCGACGAATGCAAATTCTAAAGCACTGGATCTCGGCAGGGCCACTCCAGCTGAGAGATTGAGGGTGAACAACAACCTACTATTGCTGTCCTAAATGTGTTTTCACCTATTTGACGTTCTGGGTATTTGCCGGCAGATTATGAGTGTCCCGCAGATTTTTTGCAAGAGAAGATGGAAAGTATTGCTGCGTGCCAGATGAATCAGGGAGTAAAACAAGATCCTCAAATCGGCGCCAGCATTCACTCTCAATACAGAATCATCCTGCCCGATCAATCAGGCGTACACAACACAGAAGAGCAGTCTCTATCTAAGAGAAGGCAATAAAATTCGTTCACCACAGGTGGCAGTAGCTTTGTATGGCGGAAGCTTGGCTGTGCCGATGTCAGTACCGGACGTGGCTGCACCTGTACGAAAGATGATTGGGGCCATGGCGGCGCTTTGAACATTGTTTTGAGATTGCAGGGCTGACTTTGCTCGCTTCGATGGTGGTCGCAATGATTCTCGCCACCGACCCGGCTGGTAAGGTCGCCTTGGTAATGGAAATCATCGTGTGGGTGGCAGCGGCAAGCTTCCTTCCGGATTTCCTGGTTGCCGTGTATGTTATGATGTTATGATTATCTCTACCGTTAACTAAATTGTGGTGTGCTTTGTAGTTGTACTGCTAATCAACCGGCCTTTAATTTTCGTTACTGAATATAATACCTACCTACGCTGATAGCTATTCAAACGTCTCAACGACATCAATTTCTCTGCGCTGTATGATATTATTGGCAAAGGCAAAGTTAGTTGTTTTTATATCAAATGAACATCGCTTCAACTGTATCGTCCATGCAATAAATCGCTACAGTTAAGAAGGTAGTGCTAGAATTTGAGGTAGAATTCACATGCATTAAACAAACATGTACATAAATAGTTTCTATTTTACAATTCTTGTAAAATCTGAGTAATACTTTAGTTTGGCTCGCTTTACATACACTTCACATGAATTCATAGAAAATAGAAATCTCGCAATTTGGCTTGGCCCTTCCGTTCCAGCAATAGAATTTGTGGTACAATAATAATATTATAACTAGCAATCGCACCTTGGTGTGCAATAGGTATGCCAAAGATGTGTAGAAGGTGAATTGGGGAAAATTTTGGTCTATTTTTTTTCATATATTTGTGCAATATGCATGAGGTCAATTGGAGGTCATTTAGAAAATGATATTTGTGCAACAAATTTTTCAATAGACAAGTGATAGCTTTGAATCAAATATGCATCCACTTGCAAAGATCTAAACAAAACTAAAACAAAATCTTTGAATCATGAAGATAACCAGGCTCCATTATCAACAAGCTCATGTTATGTTTGCAATAGGGAGAGAGGGAGAGAGAGAGACATGGAGAGATAGGGATACAAAGATGAAGAGATATAATGGAAAAAGCGAGAGAGAGAGGGGTGAGGAGATTGAGATAGAGAGGAAGATAAAGATATATATGGAGATGGAAATGGAGAAGGAGAGGGATATGGAGAGGAGAGGGAGATATAAAGAGAGATAGGATAGAGGGATAGATAGAGATGGAAGAGATAAATAAATAGAGAGAGGGAGAGATAGATAAATAAAGATAGAGATAAGATGTGATATAGAAAGATAGGTAGAGAGAGGGAAAGATATAGGGGTTGAGATAGATGGAGAGATAATGTGATAGAGATAGAGGGAGAGATGGAAGAAGAAATATGGAGAGATAAAAAGGAAAAGAGATAGAGATAGAGATAGAGATAGAGATAGAGATAGAGATAGAGATAGGGAAGGAGAAAATAAGGAGTATGTGTATGTATGACTAAGAGAGAGATAGAGAGTGGGGTAGATATATATAAATAATAGAGAAGAAGGGAGAGAGAGTGAGAGAAGTAGAGAGAGGAGAGAGGGGAAGTAGAGAGATATAGAAAGAGGGAGTGATAGGGAGAGACGTAGAGAGGGGGAGAGATAGGGATAGAAAGAGGGAGAGATGGGGATATAAAGGAGAGATAGAGTGATAGATATAACATGGGAAATATAGAGAGGGTGAGAGTGAAAAAGACAAAGAGAGATAAAAACATAGAGGGAGAGATGGAAGGAGAGAGGAAGAGGGAGAGATGGAAGGACAAAGGAAGAGGGAGACTATTAAAGAGGGAAAGATGAAAAGAGAGAGGAAGAAATAGATATAGGAAGAGGGAGACAATTAAAGAGGGGGAGATCCAGAGAGAGAAAGATAAAGATATATGAAATGTTATATAGAGGTAGAGAGAGGTATATATACAAAGAGAGTAGGAAATATGGAGGGATACATACATACATACACACACACATGAGAGAGAGAGAGAGAGAGAGAGAGGGGGGGGGGAGATGGGAAGATGAAGATAGAGGGGGCAAGAGTGAGATAAAAGAGGTGATAGAGACAACTAATAGAGAGAGAGGGTGATAAAGATAGAGAGAGGGATGAGAGATAGAGATTAGGAGGGAGAAATAGGGAGTGAGAGCGTGTGTTCAAGTGAGAGAGATACTCAAGATAGAGCTTGGGAGAGAGGAAGAGATGGAGAGGTATATAAATAAGGAGAGACAAAGATATATATATCAATTGGGAGAGAGAGAGAGAGAACTATGGAGATGGAGATGGAAAGAGGGAGAGACAAAGAGAGGGAGGGATAGAAAGATAGAGATGGGAAGTTGTATAGAGAGAGATAGAGAGGGAGATATATTTATATAGAGAGAGAGTTAGGAAGAGTTACATATATGGGGAGACAAATATAGAGAGATAGATGTGAAGAGAAAGAGAGATATCTTTATATCTATGTATCCTTCTTTATCTCTATGGTTCTCATTACCTCTCAATCTCTCTCTTCCTCTTTCTCCCTTATTTCTCTATATTTGTCTTCCCTTTTCTCTTACTCTATCTCTTTGTCTATTTGTCTCTCCCTATCTCTCTCTCTCTCTCTCTCTCTCTCCATTTACCTCTTTATCTCTTGTCTTTCTACCTCTCTCTCTATATATCTTTTTCTCCTATTTCTCTTTATCTATCTATCTCCCTCTCTCTATGTGACTATATCTGTTTATGCCTCTCTTCTTCTCTCTTTTCCTCTTTCTCTTTCTTTATTACTCTTCATAGATCTCCATCTCTTTGTCTCTCCCTCTTTATTCCTCTATATCTCTACCTCAATCTTTGTATATCTATATCTCTTTAATCTCTTTCTATCCCTCTATCTCTCTATTTTTTTTCTCTCTATCTCTATCTTTATTTTTATCTTCTCTTTTTTGTATCTTCCTCTCCCTCTATCTATCCCTCTACTTTTATCTTTGTTTTTACATAACCCTATTTTATGAGGGAATTGTATTATGGTTGTAGGAGAATGAGAGTGATGTATTCTGAGAGTTTGATAGCGGTTGTGTTATCTTTGGATCTCTGAGTGATGACACTCCCAGGTGAGAAGCTTGCTCTACAAGTATATTGTAGTCTTTATGATTTACTAAATAATATATTGGATGACTTTTGGAATGTGGGGTTGTTCTCTCGAAAAGGTTTCCCTACATAAATCACTATGTCGTGCTATGCATGATATTTATATTTATTCTATTTAAGTTTCTATAACTGTTAAAGATCTATAAAGTTCTATATTATTCTCCTCTCAAGATTAGTGTAGGAAGTTGTCTTGCTACCTTAGCTTCCTTACATAAATCAATATTAGTGTGCCATCACTTTTGAATGAAATATTTTTTATGATTGTTAACCTTGGGGGAAAACCAAGACAAGAGTTAACCACAGGTCGATAGAGATTCCAAGTCGAGTAGGGGTGGGTGAGCTTACGACATCACTTATAATAAAGTGGATTGATTATATATATCAAAACTTTGGCTAGTTAGTAGGTGTAAAAATCACTACTTACACTTTCTCGGTTCAATATGCACTGGGTTTGCTTAGCTAGTCAGTAGTGTCATGCATGGTTGGAGGGTATCCATAGTTGTATGAGCATACTAGTTATGTAGGCATTGATTTTTTTAGTGGATAATAAATTCACCAATTGGCTAATAGTTGAAATTTGAGAATCCAAAACTGGCTAATAGTTCAAGCTACAATGTGACTTAAATTGCCACATTTTTACAAAAACTTATTATAGTCTTATATTTAAATTTCCAAATAATTTATTTTATTAAAAAATTTAACTCAAAAATTCACCACAATATTCGATACATGATTAGATCAGATTCGCCTAAATTTTATAAATTATAGTAGAAATGTTTATTAATTCTGCAATACTATATTATAATTTTTTGTTTCTTTAGGACCGTATTTCTAATCTTTAGTTTCCACCATTGATTCATTATATAATCTAATGGCCCTTATTGTATTTCATGAGGTGAAATGTACCCATGATCTATAATGTTCATGAGGCCCATAATTTTGGGTCTCATGAGCATTATAGATTGTGGGTAAATGTTACCTTATAGAGTACAACAAGGGTCATTAGATCAATGATCTAAAAGAAAATTTGAGCCACATGATAATTACAAATCATGGGTACATTTTACCTTATAGAATACAATGAGGGCCATTATATTATATTTTAAAACAATGGTGGAAAGTAAATATTATAGTCTACCCCTTCAACCCATTGATATATTCACCATTATAATTATTGCATTTTCTTATTATTTTTTAAGATTCACCGAAATTTTCTAGAAAATTTTAGCGATGTAAAAAAAATTCAAATAAAATTAATATTTTTTTCAAAAAAGGAAAGATTCACCAAGAGAAATTAATATTTTTCCTAAAAGATGAAAGATTTGTGAGGATTTTATATCTTTTTTTGAGGGGGATTTCTTAAAGTTATCACTATATGTAGGACACAACACCATATACTCAAATGTGCATTATTAGAGTTTTTCATACCAAGCTCTTCATCGAAGGGTAGGGCCACTTTCGGTTAGGAAGGTGTGCAGGGGATCACTAAGCCCATGGTTGGAGGAAAAGTGCTTGGGTGATTCTCTCCCTTTTGCAGTTGACAACTGAGGCTTATAGTGAAACAAAAGAAGTGTGATCTTGATGAGGACACTTTGACCATTGAACTCTTGTGAGTTATGAATGGGTTTGTGCAAGATCACAGGGGTCCAAAAAGTGGCGATGTGAAAAAAAAACATTTTTAACACGCCAAAAAATGTGAAATTCTGCTTTGACTTTTTGTAGGCTTGGGTGGAAAGTACATACAACCAAAACAAATACCAAAATGAAACAAATATCTGTTAGAAATGGATATCCATTTGTAAACAGACATCCATTTCTAATATAGGTCAGATTTTTAAATTTTGTCGGGTTTAGGGCCGACCAATATTTTTGTTTAATATATTATAATAATTTTTTAATATATTTATCATTGGATATTAAATTAATATATATTATAATTATATATATTTATAATAATATATTTTTTATATATTATAATAATATTTTAAAAAAAGCATTACTATAATATTTTTTAAGTTAATATTATATAATACTTATATAGTATTAAATACTATATAATATTGTATAAATAATATAATATATATAATATTATATAAATAATATAATATATATAATATTATATAAATATATATATATAAATATTATATATTATTATATAATATTGTATATATATAATATAATATTATATAATAATATAATATAATATTATATAATAATATAATATAATATTATATAATATATATTATAAATAATATATATTATATTATATTATATAATAATATAGTATATATTATATTATTATATAGTATAATATATATTATATAATATTATTATACGTCCAATATGATATATCTTACATTTCAAAAAATACCTTCAATTTAAATATATGGTTGAGTCTTGAAGCCGACCATATATTATAAAAAATACATAAATGAAATGGATGTCTATTTTAAAACGGATATCCATTTCCTGTTTTATAAAATGAAAAGCAAAAACCTGAGAGCTCATTTTTAGTAGAGTCTACATGGGTTTTTAGTTTCACAACTCGGATATCCATTCGTAGGTGCCTCTTCTTGCTCAAATCAATCAAATTTGACAGGCTTTTTTGGATTTTTATGCTTTTCTTCAATTTTTATTGGTTTTGCATTGGTTTTTTTTGTCAATGTTAGTGAAAAATAGGATATTTGATAGGTTTGTTAATAGCATTAAAATAATTATTAATTTTGATTTTTTTTATCAATTAATAGGCTTAAAATGGTTGATCCCAACCCTACTCAACATGAAAAGATTCAACTAGATCAACATGAAAACCCTAACCCTGCACAAGATGAAAACCCTCCAAATCCTCCTTCACTATGACCGTTGTTTCCAAACTAAAATGTGCCAATAACACAAAAATCTATTCATAGAAATTTAGATCAATTGAGAAATGTATGTTGAATCTATGAGACACTCATTGAGCTATCAGACATGAAAAATACTTTAGAAACAATCATTTCAAATGTTGAAACTTTGGCAACTCAACACAATAGATTTGCACAGTGGTGAGAGGAACAAAGGCAATTTTATGTTGATGGATTATCATATGATGAGGTGAGGGTACTTGATATTGACAAAGCCCAATTAGCCCAGTTATTCATCGATCATAGAACATGACAGCCCGTTAATGTGTTGAAGCCAAAATTTTCAATTAAATGGTGCACCCATAGAGGCATATTAGATAATTTCTAGAGATGTTGGTTGATGGTTTTTGATAAACCACCCAAATAGAATCTTGACATCCCTCAATATTTTCTTCCAAAATTATATGTTGAGTTTTTCCAAGGGAGCCATGTCAATTACTTTGACATGCAAGATTTCTAGGGTGTTGGTAGAGGGATGCCACAAGATAGACCTAGAGCATGTTGAGTCACCCTAGTTCATCTTGCTTCGCCTATTGCTGCCATGACTCCACTACCTTACCTTGATATTACTTTAGATGTAGGGAATCAAAGTATTTATTCCTTACATTTGTTGAGTGATCATTTGGTCACATAGAGCCATCATGTTGCACAACCATTTGACTGTACATCCCATCACAATGGTACTGCACCTTATACATCCCAGCATGATGGCAGTGCACTTGCTACGTCAAATCCCACTGGTACACCATCATCAACTCCCATTGGTAAACCATCATCACCTCCCACTGGTACATCATCCTCTTCGGGACATATTTGTGTGCCTCATTACTGCATGGCATGCAATAATTTATGTTTGGGTCCTCTTTGATGGTCCATTGAGGCTTCCATAGACACATCCAACTATGAGGTTCATGATAAATGTTGGATGTAGGTGTTGATAGAGCACAGAGTGGACCATTTGTAAGAGAGACATTGACTACTAGGGATGATATGGGAGCACTGATAAGACTTAAAGTAATTTCATAGTGTGTTTTACGTAAATTCTTTCATATTTTATGAGAGATATTTGTACTAATATATATTTATGTATTGGAATCTTTAACAGGTGCTAGTAGAGGAGTAGATGTCGCAAGTGTAGGAGGCTACACAAACAACCATTTCATTTTCCCTAGAGAATCAGTGTACAATATTATTTAAATTATTATTTTAGATGTTAATTTTTGAAATTTATTATGTTTAAATATATTTACTACATAGATTGATAGTCTAATGTAATCTTATCTTTTTATGCAACAACCTAGTTCTTATACATCCTTGTTAACTGGGTTTGACCCATTGGATGAAGTTGCATAACAGGTATATATATATTTTTATTCTTGACATTATGATTATATATGCATGTGATTTAAATTGTGTTACATTTTTGTCATTTTTAAAATATGAAACCATCTTAGCTACTTCATCCACTATGAGCCCATCTAGTGTCATAACATCATAGCAGGTATGTGTTTATTTTATATTGTAGATATTTACGTTTAGATAGGAGTAGATATATGTTTAGTAGATATGATTATTTGTCAACAATTATATGAACTAATTTGTATAATTTTTATTTTACCTGCTATAGTCCTCTATCCTACCCAACACTGTGACCAGTGTGGGACCATTTCTTTATACAAGGACTCCCAATCGTCCTAAGGGACAATCATATGTAGACCATCTTGAAGAAAAGAGAGAAATAATTAAGGTAAACAAAGATTGCATTATTGATATAATATAGTATACATATAGTGATTTTGATGTTAATTTCATAATTTATAAATGCTAGTATATAAGTTTCTATTTACTAGTCTATCTTGTCAACCATTCACATAATTAATCTAATTTTTGGTTTGAATTGTTATTGTGTAGGAAGCTTCAAAGCAATTAAATTCTTCAAGGAGGCTCTAGTTTGATGGTCCAACATAGGATTATGATATGATATAGATTGATATGTACTTAGGGTTTGATAGATGTCAAGATGGAATATATGCCACAATTTGTAAAACTTGTTCTGAGTAGGAATATATGCCAAATTTGTATATGCATAAACAAAATTATTTTACATTTTCATGTATAAGAATTGATATTCGATCTAGTTCAAGTTCCTCGTGTGCATGTCTTTCTACTTTGAATTTTCAAAATGTAATGTATTTAATTATCTTAGAATGGTTTAAAGTTATGATCAACAATGTGTGTTATAGATTAAGGAAATTACATTATAAATTAATGTATAATGTATACATTTTTTACATTATTTTGTTTTTTGAACTCCTGTAATGAAGCAGACAACTAATTTTTATTTTAAAAGAAGTTAAAATTAATGAAAAATGGTATGAGAAGCATTGTATAATATTTTTTGAGAAGAACTATTTGAAAATATGCCTCAAAGAATTGTGGTCTCATAGATAAGGCAAAAAGGATGAAAAGAGTAGCTTGTGACAGTCTTATGGCATTGATTCGTTTGATTGATTAAAAACTTCAAAAAAATGGATACAACTTAATGAAATATTTGATGTTAGAGTGTTCATTCAAAAGTATTATAATCATCTTGATAAAAATAAATGTCACTCAATGTTCATTAAAGCTTAATAACATGTAAAAGGTATAAAATCATGTTGAATAAGAATCACTATTCTTCAACCGTAGGGGTTTTATGCAACCTTCAAACAAAGTCCTTACAACAGAAGAAGATACATGTTCATTATATTGTTCATGTGAAATCTATACAATAATCATTATCAAAAATTAAGACATCACTCAACCATGATGCAACCATGAAACAAACCAAATGAGTGTGATACTACCATTAAAAAAACCAAATACAACTCCATGACATGCATATTATTCGACCTTCAACATGCAATTTTTATTATCATAGTGCACAAAAATGAATGCTACTAACCATAATTCATAAATAAGAAAACTAGGCATACTATATGGGATTGATGCACACTAGTCATAATGCACAATTCACACAAAAGCAATATGTTCATTGATATGATATTGTCATATATGTTAATCAACCTTGACCCACACCAAACTTTCTATCTTGCAATTGTTGTCATATATGCCATTCAACCTAACACAATTGATGTTTTGTATTTGGTAATAATTTATGCAAGCAAAGAAAGTGAGAGATGATGGTTAAGGTGGATTTGGACAAATGAAGTTGTTGTCCTAAGCATTGAAAAATCTATCAAACAAATTGGTCTTGTTTTCCTAAGCATTGAAATTGAAGTAAAACAAGGGTATGTGTAGGATCGTGATGGGCCAAAAAGTGGTGATATAATGGGTATGTGTAGGGTATGTGGCTGGTGAATTTTTTTTACCCAAAATTGATGAAACAAAAAAGGGTTTTTAAAGGAGATTTTCAGCTTTCCACCAATATAAATTATGTTTTACTTTGAATTTAATAAATAATTATTATTCATCTTCTATTTGAATTACGATTAAAGTCTTAATTGATAGGCTGATTGAAAAACATCTATATCTTTCAAACAATATCACATTTTTTGAATTTGAAACATACCACATTCTATTCTTCGCATACTATAGGATTAAAAAAAAAAAATTCATGAAGTTTTGACCAAGTTAAGGTGGTTAGACATACGAGTTTTTATATTTTTTAAAGTTGTAATAAAAAAATCATAATTAATTATTTACTTGGAAAAAAATTACAAAAAAATATGAATCACATTCAGACATGAGTCATTTACTTATATCTAAAATATTATAAAAAAATATTATCATTTTATTGTGGTTAGGGTGGTCATATAGACACTTCTTATTTTTTCCCTAAAATTTAAGTACTACTAAATTGAAATTTCAAATTTTTACAAAATATATTTTCTTTTTTTTAAAAACAAACCTCATAGTTTAGAAACTACATTCAATTTCCTACAGATTCTATTCTTACATATTTCTAAAATAATATAGATAAATTATTCAAATTTTTATGTCAGGTCGTCTAACTCAGATTTTTCTGAATTTTTTGCCACTTAAGGGCCTATTTTTTCCATGATGTTCTTGCACATACCCACAACTGAAGACTAAAATTAATCACTTACAAAAGGAATGAAAAGATAAGAAGAAGATGTTATCATCAATGAAAAGGAGGTTAGTTTGCTCTATAAAAAGTTCCAATGCATGTGGATGGGTACGTTTAGGCTAGGAATGGTCCTGTTTTGAACCCAAACATGTCAAAATAGTTAGAGCTACATTGAACCGATGATATCCCTTAAGAGTCCAAAGTGCAAAAAGGTAGCAATCTTTGATGGGCTATTACTTAGAGACCGTGACACTTAAAAACTCTTCATTTGAGGCTATGGGATCGTGTTGCGACCCTCTTCAATAAAATCTCTTAATTTTTTCTATCTTGGAGGCATTTTTTTGTGGTGATGAGTTTTTAGTTGAGGAAAAAGTTGTCAGATGGAAGTAGTGTAAAGTTGCAAAGTGGTGCAACTTTTGTTCTGTAACTTGTACAACCAAATGGATTGTTCCAACACATCTAGATGGGTACCTTTACATTAGGCATGGTCCTCTTTTACACCCAAACATTTTGAATTACTCCAAGGTACATTGGACTGGCGATTTCCCTTTAGAGTCCAAAGTGCTAAAAGGAAGCAATCTTTGATGGGCTATTACTTGAAAACCATGACACTTACATACTCTTCGTCTGAGGGTATGAGATCATGTTGGCACACTCTTCAATAATCTCATTCAATTTTTGCTATCTCGAAGGTGTTTTCCTGTGGTGATGAGTTTTCAATTGAGGAAAAAGTTTTTAGATGCAAGTAGAGTAAAGTTGCAAAGTGGTGCAACTTTCATTTTTCAACTTGTACGACCAAACAAACTATTCCAACATGTTTGGATGGGTATTTTTACGCTAGGAATGGTCCTCTTTTGCACCCAAACACGTCGAATCACTCTGAGCTACATTGGATCGATGATTTCCCTTAAGAGTACAAAGTGCTAAAAGACAACAATCTTTGACAGGCTATTACTCAAAAACCATGATGCTTACAGACTCTCCATTTGAGTCTATGGGATCATGTTGGGACCCTCTTCAATAACCTCTCTCATTTTTTTCTATCTTGGAGGAGTTTTCTCATGGTGGAGTGATCCCACAATACTGGTTTACAATTTTTGGCCAAACTGGACACTGAATTGATTTTTTCTAACTAAATCTTCACTTTTAGGCACCTATAGTTGCTAAACCATGGGGAATTTGAAGATGATGCAAACTAGTGATTTGTGACATTTTGTATCTAGATTCTAAATGTATTTTTTCAAAAAATTTGGAATTAGATTGCACTTATTTTTCCACCTACTTCGAAAACTAGTTTTTATCTGTAAATACTATTTTTAAGGAGTGATGCTCACTGTACAACATAAATATTTTATATGAAGGATAAAAATTAAAATTCTATTTTTTTTGAATTTAGATTTGTAACTATGATAGCTAACCAATTCATTTGGTTTCATAGTGTTTTATTGAATATTTTTTCCTTAAGCTTCGAAGTCAAACTAATTACAATTCATACATAGGCGGACCATATACAACATAAATTTTTTTTGTATGTATCAAACTTCAATTTTTTTTTTATTGGATCAAGGACATCAATACCTAGCCCCCACATATTTTTTAGAATTTTATTTTGATAATTTTCTATTTTTTCACATATGCAAAATAAAGAGCTTGATTTTCGGTGAAAAACTTATGTTTAATCAAACTAAAAAAGAAAATACATAATAAAACCAAAACATATTAAAATTATATTCAATGGATAGCTCATTTCGAGGAATACCACCATCCAAAACATATTACTATTATTATATAATATAATATAATATAATATTATATAATATTATATTATATTATATAAAATTATATTATATTATAATAAAAGTAAAATGGCACCTAGCAAAGGAGCAGACAAGTGCAAAAATCAGTTTGAGCAGGAGTAGAAGATCATGAAATTTAGTGCGGAAGATGGAGCGATGGAATTTGGGAAGAGTTGTTGTTTGAGAATGGGTCAACTGACGCTGAGGTGCCAGTTTTGGAGAACGTGGACCAAGAATGGAGGTGGGCAATCTAAACATTGCAATATCAGAAGACATTGTCGACATTTCTATTCTAGATCATTTCTTGCACTCCAAGATTGAGAAGCTGACGAGAAGGGCCATCATCACTAAATTCATCAAAATTTGGCCATCCTTAGAGTGCATTAAGAGGTGGACATCTCACACTTGGCCCGGTATGGTGCCAGATATCTCTTTCCTTGCGCTAGGGTTTGTACAGTTTGTCTTTCAAATTGAATTGGATAGGGAAAAAGTTCTTAAGGGTGGTCCATGGTTCATGGGGAATGCTACCATGTATGCTAGGGCTTGGACCCCCAATTTTGACCCTTACACTGAGAAGATCTTGGCTACCCCGGTTTGGATCCGAATGCATATAAGTATATAGTACTAAATCACTCCAAATTTGAACCAAGTTGGATCAATGTGAGAAAGAAATAGTAAGGATTCAACTAAATTTTGAATTTAAATTTTAAAAATTTAGGGGTCAAATCCATAGGTGTAGGATCAATCTTGTACGTATGTGATTGGGTTAGGACATGGAAGTAATAGTATCTAGGTAGAGATGAGTTTGTAGATATGGGTGACAATAAAGGGGATAATGAAAGTTATATATGAAATAATATGTGTGGACATTGATAACATGGAGCCAAGTGTAATAGAATGTATAAATAGGAATGAATAACATGATGGAAAAATGATTTCAACTTTATAGAAATGTATTCCATTTGTTGATATATAATTATATTAATTAGTTCCATAAAAATAAGTCCATTTGCAACTATGTCATTAGGAATGAAGACATAAAGGATCTTCATTAAAAAGTAGAAATCTTGAGGGCATATTGCTTTGATACTAGTAAAGTTTTGGTTAGTCTATGAGACACCCACCATAATGGCTATGTAGAACTTCAGAATTTTTTTTTAAAATTATTTTCTATGTCAATTTATTCACCATACTTGTCATAAAAAAGACATGCATTTTGGTCTACGTTTCTCACAACTTTTAGTTGAAGTTCAAAACAACGTTCAATTGAGTGGTGCTCCCATAATGTTGACATGGAGAGAAAAATATGTGATAGACTATAAAAATGCAACAAAAAATATTAAAAAAATAAAAAATTATATGAAAATGATTATTCAAATGTTATTTTTTATTTGTTATGTAAAATATTCATATATTCTTTTAAAATAACATATTATGCATTTAGGGTTTTCACTTCTTTGACGGTATTTGCTACTGTTCTTTGAAACCTCTTTGTCATCGTATGAAATTACAAAGTTCAACTCTATGGCGGTTAGAATTGCAGAAGTGACCATCTTCGCATAAAATTTATTGAATTCTACCAACAGTATGGTAATTGCTTGGGAAGTATTTTGGGTGCCTCTCTTATTTCTTTTGATTCTTATCATGTAGATTTTTTAACACAATAAAAGGTGCTCCTATCCTTCTTGCGCAGGGGGTGGCATTGTATACACTACCATCAAAGTATAATATGTAATTTACGAGTGCCAAATTAAAAATTCTAGGCCATTTCTTCCAATATTTCCTTTGCATATTTGCTAAATTCGATGAACAAGTGCATGAAGATTGCAATTAGCCTTCCTACAAAACCCTCTAAAAAGTGTCACCCAACAACAGATGATGAAGAGATGAGTGCTGAGAAACTTCTTTTGCCAGTTTAAAGCTTGAGTGTATGCTATTATATGGTATGAGAGCTATGCTCAATGTTTGAAGATTCAGGGCTATGTTGTTTTCAGGGTTAGACATAAAAGGATTTCACTCAAAAATAGTAAAAGTCTTGAATTTGGAAATATCCTACTACCTTCATTCGCCCAGCCAATTTCTCCAACTTTTCATAGCTCTCCAAGTGTTGCTGGAATAATTGGCCTATATTCATATATGATTTATGGAATAATTCTATTGCAATTGTAGAATCTATTATGGGTTTTCTTGCCGATTTGTGACTTTTTTAGTGGGTTGATTATATTGCATGGTTTGATTTGTATGGAATAATTTAGATCTTTCACAAGTTAAGACACAGTTTTGTGAGATTTTTGATTTTTTGGTTTGAAATTTGGGATTTTTGAATTCTTGAGTGTGGATTCTCGATTTGTTGTTTTTTCTGTTAGATTGATATTCTTGACACTTCCCTGTTGATAACCTTCCCTTGATTTTTCTTTCAATATTTTGTTCTTTGTTCATGCAAAAGTTTGGTGCCCTTTAAATAAACTACCTATTCTTCATTTTTTAATTGCATAACCATAAATGAATTGTAATAGAAAACTAAACAAAGAAAATTTAATGTGGTCATTTCACACACCAACCCCTTAACAAATTATTTGATTTCTTTATTTCTGATTAGCAACGAAAAAATCAATTGCCTTGCATATTGTAATTTGTTAATTTAATTGAAATGAAATGGAAGTTTTATATATTATGAAAGAAGATTTTAATGAACTTTAAGGCTTAAATAATTTATGAGATCAAGTTCTAAAAATTGAACTATGTTGAAACTAAAAAAATTACTAACATACTATAAGTCGTATTATTTCTGACAGCCCAAGACTGTTGTAGCATCTTTCCCACATTTTGTGCAAATTTTGTAATCATAACTCGTCCCACATTCTATTTTTTCTATGTTTCCACATCTTTCATATATGCCTACCAAAGCATATTCAACTATAACGTCTAGCAAAAATTCCCCTACCATTATGCTCTGGCGCATGTTCATAACTCGTCCCAAAGATCCCATTTTGGCATAGGCAGGGAGGACTATGGAAAATAATTTGGATTTATACTTGCCAATTATATTTCTAAAGCCTTTTCAACAAATCAATTTTTTGCAAAACTTGCAATCATTGCATTCTATGAGATGACATCTCTTTGAGGCATTTGTCAAACAATTCACAAGCCTGGTTGGTGCTTCCACATTTTGCATTTCAAACCATGATATCTAATAGAAATCCACCTTCTATTATGCTTTGATGGATGTACATACCCTATTCCAAAGCTCCCATTTTATTATAGGCAGTGAAGGTGTTGGAAAAGGTTGTGTAATTTGGCTTTACATCTGCCAATTGCATCTGCTTGAAAGTTTCTAAAGCCTTTTGATGTAGACAAAATAGAGAATAGGGTTAATGGATATCATGCTTCCAAGCACCAATTGACTATTCTAATGCCTCAAACAGGTGTATTTTTATTGATTTATTATGAAAAAATTCACTAAAAACTTCTGGTGTATTTTTATTGATTTACTATGAAAAAATTCTCTAAACTTTTTTCTTGAGATATAAATTTCTTCACTTATAATTTTGAAACAACTACTATCACAACTATTGAAACATGCTCAACTACTGGATCCTCTCCCCTATAAAAGCTCTCCCATATAAAAGACCAAATACACAAAAAAAAGTTCAGATTTTCATTGTTCTACTTTAAATACATAAAAACATAAATGATTCTAAACTACAACTCTAAAACTATGATCAAAATAAAAACTACCTACCAAACATCAAAATAAATTAAATCATTTTAGTCTTTTAAATTCTCCCTTTAATTTTTTTTATTATCATATAATCTAATTACATTTATTAATTAAATTACATAGAATCAACTACACAAATATCAAAACATTACCAAGGGAGAATGTTCCAAAAGATAGAACATACAACAAAAATTGCAAGCTACTTCTGAGAATTTGCTTTGATATATTTTGCGGGTAATGTGAGGAACCCTAAAGAAGCACAACTTTTGACCATGGTTATGGTAAGTGAATGCATTTTGGTAGTACAGAAAGAACATGTGATAAATGTCTCTGTTTGAAAGGGCACCCTAAAGAACCACAACTTTGACCATGGTGATAAAACTTAAGGTGGGTTTTGGTAAGTGAATGCATTTTGGTAAGTGAATGAATTTCACTAAACACCATGTTCAATATTCATCAAGACAGGCCCACAACTCTTTTTTCCACACAAACATCTCAACACAAAACTTTTCCCAAAATAGATTGTCATAATCAGCAAATTAGGCTCTTTTAGACCCCACACACAATCAACTCCATAGTTTCCAAGCCCATTTTCCTTGTATTTGCTTCAAACATGCCCAAATACATCTTCCCAAATCAAATGAACCATCTTCCATTCCTAGTTCATAACATTTTGTCAAAGACTTAACTCAACCCTTCAACTCTTGAACCAAAATGAAAATGTTTCCAAACTATCTTAACAGGGCAGTCTAATAAACAATTGATCATTCTCAAAGACTCATCAAATTTTGACTTTAACAAGCTTCTAATACGCGTTTCAACATGTACAAACTCTTTACCAAAGAGAAACCCCAAATACACAAACAAAGAGATTACAATCTTCACTGTTCCAACCAACCCAATAGGCTTCCAAAGGTCACTCAATCTTTCTTATATGGCATGAAACCAACAAGGGAACTCTTAACATGGATCCAAAGCATTTAAGACCCCACAAATAATCCTTTTTCAAATGGTTTTATAGTTCTTCAAAATGAAAGGTAATAACTTTGCAAATTCTGTCCTAATTAGGACTGTGACAACTCTGTCATTCTAGGACAGTCAAATAAAAATGACATCAAAACACCTCAATACAACAATATTTGTCAGGAAATTTATTCATAAACACCTTGGCATAGTTCTCAAACACCTCCCTGGTTGATGGACATTAATTTCAATAACAAAACTTTGAGAAAACTCATTGCTCATTGTCATTTTTCTAGATTTTTCTTAAAAACACAGCCATAGGGAATCTTAAAATCAATAGTAAACTCAATTTTCACATCTTACAAACTTGGAATGTTAAATTTAAGATAACAATGAACCTTTCTACTAGTTTTTAGCCTTACCCATTATTCAGAATGTGAGAAAAGTAATTTTCTTTACCACTATATGCCCTAGATGAGGGTTTGGGGCAGTTTGAACTAAAAATGCCATAACTTCTTTATTTCTCCATTAAATTAAGTCAGACCAAGTGAAAAATGATCAAGACACACAATAATATCTTTTCCAATGACTTTCCTTTAAATATCAAGTTGTACATGGCTGTACAGGAGCAGATATTCACGTTTTATCAGAAAAAACACAAAAATTTGCATAAAAATAGGTTTTTCTCATTGATCTATCCATCATTTACATCCCTCTCCCACACCTCGACTTGTGAGAGGATTATTTATGCCTTGAAAAAAAAAATAACTCATAACAAATTCCTACAACTAATTCTAACTTCCACATAACTAATGAACTTATCATTTACTCTCTTTTGCCTTTACAACAAGGTTTACAAGGTTTGTGTTTTTCCACCTTTTGAATAACATATACTATTTCCTATCAAATGATTAAAATGGTCTTGAAAGACCTTATCTAATGGTTTACAACAAGTTATTTCATGTAGGTAGATTAAAAAGTGTTATCACGGTGAAGATAGGCAAAATGCTTTCCCTGAGTCAAGAAAAATGTCATAGATAAAAAAATATTTCTTGTCCAAGTATAGTCCAGATTTTGTGCATCTGTTAAGGTTGAAGTGTCTGGCCGATCCCACCAATAATGGTATGCTATGAAGACATAGGCTGGGAAGGGATCATCCCACATACACCTAGTCTACCCTAAATTTTGTTGATGAGATTAAGATGACCATGCAATAGTATTCTTGTACACTCTCCATGGAACTAAATCTGCAAAATGTTTACAAAATATACCCACTATAAATATAAACAAGTGCAAGGGTATTAGGGAATGGAATGCCTAAAAAAAGCCAATTAACAAACTCATATATACCAAGGTTGCCAAAGATCCTTCTGGGTCCTATTAACTAACAGTTAATTAACCCTTTAGTGAGGATGTAAGAGAATGAACTTCATAAAAGCTTGATTTCATTCTAAAGTGTAGATTCAAAATGTGAATCCCCTCATCGAATGTGATAACCTCAAGTGGTGAAAGAATTTGAGTCTTTAAAAAATAACTCAAGCTTAAATTCTCGTGGCCCTTGATAGAATGCTAAATTTGGATAAAGTAACGCATAATCCCTCACTCAATGGGATGAGCTCGGGTGGTACAAGCATTGGAACTTTCATTGTGAAGCCATAGGTTTGCATTTGTATGATGCATGATAATAATGTTGAAAATGAATGAAATACTGTGGAACTCCTAAAAGTCTTAAAATTAGATAAAATGTTGCTAATACACTTCAATGAATTATAGAAATGTATGCAAAAAGGTATCGCCAGAAATGTACCAAACCAAACTGAGTCTTGATGATCATTAAATATATAATACCTTAGAATATATGCCAACACTATAAGTTTCAAAATCAACCCTTCACATCAATGCCAAAACTTATGTCAAAGGGGTCAACAAAAATTATATTGTATATAGACTTTTTTATATAAAATTGTAGAATAATTCTCTACACATACAAAATTGGCATCTATACCAACTCAAAATGTTACATATGTCATCTCAAGATCTACATACCAAGTGTATGTAGAATAACTACACATTCCAATAGTCGAATTGATCTTATGTCTCAGACAAATCTTACATTTGTGGTGGATCATCAAAATCTAGCCTCCTCATGCCACTTGATGGATGAAAAGTTGACTACATAGTAACAAGTCAAACCATAAATTTGATTAATTAGCTAAATTGTAAATAAATTAGACCACCAAATAAAAACTTATTTATAATTTAGAAATTTCAAATTACCATATTGTTACCATCTTTACTTTGCATTACATCCATTGTTGTTGCTTCTTGGTTAAGATCAATAGAAAATGGTAAAATATGTTGTTGGGTGTTTTGTTGATCATCTAAAGCCACAATAACATGCACATTTGAGACATCAACATAGAAAAAAATAATTTACAAATTAAAAACATAAAATTGATTGAAGTGTGTTCTATAATTTTTATACCATCTCCACTTTGCATTGTCTCCATTGTCATTTCTTGGTTAAGATCAATAGAAAAAGGTAACATATATTCTCTACTATTTTGTTGATCCTCTGAAGCTGGAATGACACACATATTTAACACATCAACATAGATAAATTTTTCAAGTGTAAAAATACATTATGTAATTAATATAAACAATAGTAAATCATCTATAAGTTGTATTTCATCTATTATTGTTTGGTTTAGATCAATCGAGAAAGGTAATTGATGTCGTTGAGTACTTTCTTGATCATCCAAACCTACAATGACATGTATTTAACATATGAAATAAAAACAAGAAGTATTGTTATGCAAATTACTAAAATTCTTTTTAAAAAATATACTTACTGTGTTGTTGCATAATACTAACTCTTTCTTCTTCTATTGCGATGCTTGAGCGTTTAATGACCTTTTTTTTCTTTTTCTTTCTACATCCTGTAGAGGGGAATTGAAAATTTTCATAGTCCTCAATTGTTTCATTCAAGTCTTCAAAAATGGCATTGTCTCTTTGATGAATTGAACGACGTTTACACATTTTGCTTGGACTGAACCATGGTGATATTCGTCTCGTAGACATGTTATCTGAACCAAGGATTGATGTAAATGTGGAAGAGGAAGGAAGAGATGTATGAATATCTTTTCGCAATCTCCCAATACATTGACAAAAATTTCCTTTTTCATCTTCACTAGTTGGTAAATTTTGGAGTAGATGATTTAAATAATCAATAGAATTTCGAAAGTTATCATTCAAAGCATTAGATGATTTCCAGCCATCTGTAATACAAATAAAAATGATTAAATCTAAAAATATCTTAATATTTTATTATAAAATGGTGACATTGAGATTTACCTGTTCTTTGGTCTTCACCAATGGCAATCCCAAGCACATCTTGATCTTCTATTTGATTGCAACCATCTATAATTCTATTAAGATTTAATTAATTTTGTGAACCATAAAAAAACAAATATTTAATTGTAAATACCATATAAAGATTACCAATGGTATTGTTTCCATGAATGAAACTCCCTCTGACATTCTCATCATCATCAAGCAATGGAGTAGCACCATCTATAATTCAATGAGATTAATTTAGTTATTTTTGAAAAATAATAATAATCATTTAACATATAAATATTAAAATTAAATCTCAAATGAACTTACCAACAACTTGATCTTGCTCATTTATTTTGTTTCTCTTTAGAAGATCTAAAATGTTTAACACATGTTTGCATGTGTTTCCCTTCTTTGCCCACTAACAGTCACACACATGCAAATCTGGTCCATATTTTCTAACAAGGTACCATTTTGTTGGAGTTGTTTGGCTTCTTATCTGATATGTGTTAGGGATGAGATCATATGGGCAACAATCTATATTTGGTATTTTTTTACCTCTCTAATGCAGTTGTGTAATATCATTCTTTTTTTAAGTTAGTCAAAAACCCAGATAATTGCAAATATCTTTTATTTTTGTAGAATGGCTCTACCCTATGAAGAAGTGTATGGATAAGCCAATCCATTCTCCTCGTGTACCTCTTAGCATGATCACTTAAATAGTGACTCTTGATGTGACAGTGGTACAACTCTATGGAAGCATTGGTTTCTTGATTTGCATGAGGGAAACCTCTATAATTTTTTGGCCACATTACTATACAAACCCACAAAATGATGTCTTAGTATAAATAAAAAACAAGTTAAACAATATAAATGCATACAAAATCATAATGAATAATTCAATAAGCTAACCAATACGAGTTTCATCATGACACCAAGTTTGTTGAAAGTAATCAATAAATTTCTTCTCCTCTTTGAATTCCTCCATGAAATTTGTTATTAGATGAGTAGTGATGTCTTCATCATCACTCATTGCATACATTATCTCACCCAATCTATTGAACATATTAGTCCCAACATCCTTATTACTGACATACCTAGATTATAAAACATAATATCAATCTATGAAATTCGAACATGTAATGTTCAGGTATTCCAAGTATTTTAATAAAAGATTGAATTACTTGTATACATTCTTCAACCACTCCCTACGTACATGCCAAATACATGAAAGTACCTGGAAATCAAAGGATAATCTACAAGTTACGAGGATAAGTGTAATGTTCAACTTTTTATAGACTAAATATTAAGCAATTACAACGAGTTAACTTCAGTTTAAATAAAAGATTAAGGCCAATAAAAACCTGATTGCTTCAATCTCGACACTAGTTAGCATCATCTGTCATAAATGCATTGACATTCCAATCTTCTTTACATTGTTTCCCTCTTTTATAAACTTCTATCAACCATTCATTTATATCCTCGACTTTATTTCTTGAGGATATGGCCCATGCAACAGGTATACCAACCTCTTGTTCATCGAATACAAGCAAATTATATAACTGATACTACACATGAATAAACCATAAATTATTATATTTTTAGTAGAAGAAATTAATGATTTCATTAAGATCCATAAATACAATTAAAATTGTTTTATTTACACCATATTTATTCATTGAGAATATGGAATCCATAGCAATAATTGCATTATGTGAATGTTTCACCATCATTTCTTGCATCCATGGATTTTGGATGCCTACCATAAATGGAATATTTTCCACATTGTTTGGTCTTTTATAATAAAAAAGGTTGTCTTTCTCCTCTATATGCCACATGCTTACACTTTTTGCATCATCTTCATTCTTTTGGGATCGAAGTGAGCTCACTCTATTCCATGCATTCATGACATCTTTCCTTAACAAATATGTGTCCCTCTTATTCATCAACTGAGTCAAATTAGGGTCTAAATAGTGTTGTTCACATATTGTGTCAATTCCCACCCCCATTAGCAATAAGGATTCAATATACGATTTGCATTCATCTGACAACCTTGGTGCAACACTACTCCTTGGATCACCAGAAGGGTCATCTTTTCCATGACAAAATTCACCTTTAGCATCACAATGACTAAAATCATTATATGTAATAACCACAACATCTGGTCTACCATACATAACCTTAACAAGAAAGTGGGTTTGACAACCCCTTTTTTGGATAAACCTTCATTTCCTTTTCTTGTTTTCAGAGTTATTTTTAGAGTTGTTCTCAGAGTTTTTTTCAGAGTTATTTATTTTGTCCTCAGGGCCAAAATCACACCAATAATTATTTTCACATGTACAAAATATATATATTAATTAATATAACAAAAAGAAAATATAAGTTTTGACATGCTTCATTATTATATTAAATATAAGCAAACCTTGAGTACATCTTCATTGCATGGTCATTAGGTTGTATCAAGTCGGTCTTTCTATTCAATTTGCGTATACATGTCATCTTTGTACTATCCAATAAACCTTCTCCTTTGACAAACTGAGGGAGTCTTTCAAGAGGGATTGCAACACATATGTCTATCTCACTATTGGCTGATCCAATAGGTGTCCATTCAAGGTCAACACTTGAGAAATGATTTCCCTGGTTGGGAATGTCTTGCACATTTAGAGAAATAAGTGATTCCAATTTATTTGTCCTACCCATTCTGAATAATATTAAGATGGTTATTAGACCTCTATCTTGTTCAAATATGTATATAAAAAATTAAATCTTCTACCATAAATTCAAGAATATAAACAAACATGGGAATAATTATCATCCTAAAATTCAATTGAACCCCAACGAATTTACAAATATGATCATTTCTCTAAAAATGACTTTTACCACAAAGTCAATTTACAAATAAGATTATATGGGACAATGTTATGATTTAGGATGATGTTTAGATTTTGCATTATAGGTTGGCATGATTTAAACTACACGATTTGTTCCCACAACATAATTTTTACTTTAACATGGTGTCTTAATAATAGACCTATTTGTACCCTTAACAATGACATCAATGATTCAAACCAAACATACAAATATTTTATACGATGACTTCAATTCCATTGACACAACACATTATTACTTGGATAAATTTGTGAATTTTCTTTATACACTAACACTCATAAGCCTAGGATTTTAAAGGAAGCTATTGGTATTAATGATGTAGATTCTTGGAAAGAGGCTATGGATGAAGAATTGACAACATTAATAAAAAAAGTAACACATGGTCCGAGATTTATTATATTTCCAAATGGACATAAAATTGTTGGATATGAACATATGTTCAAGAATAGTAAAAGATAGTAAAAGAAATGAGGCTATTGGTAAAGGAAATTGGTGATATTGATAGTAAAAGATCCATTAGTGATAGGAAAAGTTGTCTCAACTTTACATTCCTAATGCTCATTTTAATATATTTTCTATGCACTTGCTATTTCATATTCTATTGAATTTTGTTCTTGTGGGAGAGTTCACGTCCAATGTGGAGGATCCTAATTTTAAGTGTTTTTTTGGCCTCACCAATGGGATAGATAAGGATTTTATAATAAAGCATGCTCTCATTTGTACACAATAGTGCATAAATATGAAAAGGAAGGGTAAGGCCTATATGAAAATTTTCTTTCAATATGTGTTTGTAAATAATTAATAAAAAAGCCTTGAACCTCATCTTATTTTAATGTGAAACTCATGTTAGTAATCAAAACTTGAAATCTTAACATATAATCATGAACTAGTTAGTATTTTTCTTTCTTGCATTGGATAATTTTAGAAACATTTGTCATGGATTCAATGCCATAATGAGAATTTTTGATATAATAATAGAATGAGGCAATAAATAATCCTGTGAATGAAATTTTGTTTCAATATGTGTTTGTAAATAATTAATAAAAATCCTTGAACCTCATCTTATTTTAATGTGAAACTCATGTTAGTAATCAAAACTTGAAATCTTAACATATAATCATGAACTAGTTAGTATTTTTCTTTCTTGCATTGCATAATTTTAGAAATATTTGTCATGGATTCAATGCCATAATGAGAATTTCTGACATAATAATAGAATGAGGCAATAAATAATCTTGTGAATGCTATTCAAGCTTGTTGGAAACAATCTAGCAAATAACTTGTCCTTATGAAAATAAGTAGCATGCAGTTTACAAGGATTATAATTCTATTAATAGATTAGATCTACCATTATATTTATAAACATGGTTCTAGAAATCTACTTGGTGAGGGAAAGGGTGAAATACCATATTTTGAAGGATTATGTAATAATCCATTACTATAATCTCTTCTTAAATATTTTCTCATAATGATAAATATACCATCTAGATCTTTGAACATACTGATGGGTGAGTACCAATAATGTGAAATATCATGCTCAACATGTCCAATAGCTTGATGTGTAGATAAATCACTAGTACTAGTAGGGGAGGATTTAAGAGATAAATCACTAAATAGTTGCACACAAGCTAAATAAATAATCTAAGAGATCTTTACATAGTTCTCTTATCAATGAATGTATACTCCATGTGTTTTCTCAATATGATATGTAAGAGAAGGTACTCCACAATTACACAAATATATATCATATAAAGGCATAAAAGGATTTGAAGGAGAAACCATTGTTATAAAAAAGGCATATAAGATCATGATATGCATGGACATATCTATGAGACTCCCAAGGAAAGGACACCAAAATGTGAAGAACTAGAACTATGTGTAACATTTTTATAAGAGTCGTGAGCATTATCATTAAAAAATAAAGAATTGTCACCATGATAGTCACTTAATATATCATCAATATAGCATGAGCAACATGAATGACAAGAAAGAATACCAATCTTGTATGAAGGTAAAACATGTGTATTAGAGAAAGAGAGACACATGTAGGAAAACCAATAGAGGTAAAAGGAAAGTTTTTTTGAGATGTGCAAAATATATGCTTACTAGAAAATATCACCACATGAAGGAATATCCCTAGATATATTATGGGAGATGAGATGCACATAATATATGATTAATAGGAAACATCACATTGATATGAAGGAATATACCTATATGTATTATGGGAAATTAGGACTAAAGTATTGGGAAATTAGGACTAAAGTATCACCATCTTTTATCTCATGAGATGAAGAATCATGACGAGTCATGGAGATAAATAAAGTAAAATCCTCTAATATAGATGGGAAGGCATGCATAAGTCTATACAGGATGGAACATTTCTCAAATACTCTACAATCTTATGCATGAAACATGTAGGATGATTTATGTCATAAAATAAGGCAAAATAATTAAGGATAAAAGGAGGAGAATAAAAAAAGAATGAAAATAGCTCATAATCCATGATGTATTCATGAGGGAAATCCCAAAATACAAATTTGTAAGGATCCATGGTAAATGATATAATAATGAAACTCAAACAATCAAAAGATGGGATGGTGGTGATGGGATATATATAAAATAATGAAAGCCCAAGACTATAATAAAATCTACAATAAATGGCATAGTAATGAAAATATCAAATCTAAAAATTACAGATATAAGAAAAGTCAAAACCTGGTAAAATTTTAGAAGGTTTTGAGTGTTGGGTTCATTTAAATTTGAGGAAATGTAATTCATCTATGTTTGAAAAATTAGGTTTAAGGAACATAACAACAAATAAAATTGAATTAATCTGATTTCAAGTTACAATAGGTCATATCATAGAAATTAAAAGAAATAAAGATACAAGTTGATTTTAGAATTCAAAAGTTAGCTATCTACTACTTTGATCGTAACTTTTGAACTAACTCAAATTCACTTATTCTTAATCGTGTAAGAAATTAAAAAAAAAATATATATTAGATCATTCTTAAACTTAATTAGATCAAATTCTCAAATTATAAAAAAATCTATATTGTATTAAAAATTCATTAATTTGAACCTTATACACAAATCTAAATTTGTAGTTACAAATATTCTATGCATATAACTCCACAGGAAAATTATATGCCTATAACTCTAAGTAGAATATACCAAAACATATTTGACTGCCTTATTTTATCATCTGAAGATAAGTAAACTTTCATTAAATTATTTGAACCTCAACTACTATATTATAAGCTCCATATGGTGGCACTTCCCTACATGGCTTAAATTTGATGGCCGACTTTGCCTATCAACAAATTTTTTAATGATGGTTATCTATTTAAGGGTTCCCTTAAAACATTATGATATACCTTAGTGTAAGTAAAATTATATATATATCATTATAATATTATATTTATTATTGATAAATTTTGACAGTCTATCCAAAATATCTTTATTATTGATAAATTTTGACAGTCTATCCAAAATATCTCCTTTCATCTGATACAATCTTCTTAAAATTTTGATTGTATTCTACAGCAAAAATCTCTAAATATGGTCATACGGCCATCAGATTTAAGCCTTGCTTCCCTAGGGTTAAAAATGGGATTTTAAAATGATACAATTATCTCTTAGTGAATATAACTGTTAGTCTGGACAAGGCCGTCATAGATGCCCTGTCACTGGTTGGGGATTTGTTTCTGCCGCGTACCTTAACATATTTTTAAAATGACAGCGAAAATGACATTTAATGGATACAAATTTAATATGCAAAATAAAGCCATGAAATTAACAAAATTTTTGGTTAACTAATCCCATTTATGATCACAAACTCTGTTTGGAACAGTTAGAAAAAGAGAAGACAAAAAATAAAATATTGAAAGGGACCTAGTGCTGTGTTGTTTGTTTGGTGCAGCTCACGCTGGTCGCTCCTCCGCTAAAACTACTAATTCTAGAACTAACCTTGTTGTCCGTCGGTCACCTTCCTGACCTAATCCATGCCCGTCGATAAATTTCTGACTCCCACTGCGTTTAACTCGCATATTTGTTACCAACTTCTCATTTGAACGCCGTTCAATAATTTAATTTTTTCCTTTTCTATATCACATTTGGGAAGGGAATGTTGTAGTAATTGAGAAGCAGCGCAGATCTGAAATTAATGTCTTCTCATCTGTGCAACAGAATTGAAAATGGACGGCACAACCTATTTTCAAATTGATCGCGAAAATGACATTGAAGGTGGTAGTATTGTTTGGTAGGCGCATTAAATTAGAGCATTTAGGCTGATGGCCAAGTTGATGGCAGCGCTTGAGACATCATGGTTGAGAAGGTGATGGCAGTACGTATCAATAGTACCCTGACAAGAACCGTTATGATGGTGCAGGAAAGGGATGCATGCATAAGGCGATGGTATGTGGGCATGCATTTTGTTGCCTCGATACCCAGTGCCTGAACCTTGGGCAATGTCTATAGGGGTGACAATTTGCACCACATGGCATTGATGCCCATCCGCTGCCATCCCCCTGACATACCCGCTGTCGTATTTTCCAGTCCTCGTCGGTCCTTGACATACCTGCTGTGCCAGTGCCGTATTTTCCTGTCCTCGTCAGTCCTGTTCCATACGCCCTAGACTTTCGTGCAGGAAAATTCGCCCTGGAATTCCAGTTTAATTTTATTGAGTTTGAATTTTAGTTTAATTCATCCCCTTCCGCCTGCCATTTGGAGTAATATTTTTATAACTTTTTTATTTTTAGTTAATATAAATTAAATATATGTAGTTTATTTTTATTTTTTTTAAATGATTTTAATATATTTTTATTATTAAATATTTATTGATTTTTTTTATATGAATTTTTATTATTTTTTAAATATATTTTTTTTAAAAAATTTAATAATATTTTTATAATTTTTTTATTAATATAAATTATAACTAAAATTAAATATATGTAGTTTTTTTTATTTTAAAAAATTGATTTTAATATATTTTAATTACAAAATATTTATTGATTTTTTTATATATGAATTTTTATTTATTTATTTATTTATTTTTCATAAATTTAATAATATTTTTATAAATTCTTTATTTTTAAGTTACTATAAATTATAACTAAAATTAGATATTTTTGGATGCAATATCAATTTTTATTTTACAATTTATAAATTAGTTTTTAATTGAATTGTGTAATTTCAAAGGGTTGATGATGAATAGAATGTTATGAGAGAAAACATTGATATTCATGAACTGTAAAATAAAAATCAATAAATACTTTAAACTATTCTAATTATCAAATTTTCACCTTTATATATTTTTCAATCTAGATTTAAATAAATGTTCTTCGCATAATGTAACTTTTGTATGTTAATTATTTGTTAATATAATTATAGTTTTATAGTATGAATCTAAGTTTAAAACCCATCAATTTTATCTCTTTGGGTCAATCCAAAAGTATGACTATATTTATTGATTTATTGATTTTTTTAATAGCCATACTTTCCCCCATTTAGTGCCTTAGGTTTTATTTTATCTTCTTTAAATTTCATTCTTAACATGTAATGTTTGTATAAATTTTATTTTTAATATGTAATTTTTTTTATATTTAATTTCATTGATTAATAATTGAAGATTAGTTAATGTTATTTTTTTTATTTAATAGTTGTTTTTTTAAAATAATTATTTTTTAATAATGTTTTAGATTTTATTTTGTAAATAAGAAATAAAGAATAATTAATATAGATTGTACAAATATCTTAATCATTTTATTTATTATACATAATACATAATTTTAATCTTTTAAATTATTTTATTTTATTTAAAGAGTATTTTTATTTATTTAAAAGTTATTTTAATTTTTTTATTTTATCAAAATGTGCAATAATATTGAAAAGTAATTATTTTTTACCGAAGATTTAAAGTGCTTGTGTTGGGAGGTAAGATAATTTTATCGAATTAGGTAATTATTTTACCCAAAAATATTTTTATGTGAAAAGCCAAATGAATCAATTTTTACCAGAGGGTTATAAAAGGGATAATTATTTTTACCTAAAGAGCATACTGAAGATACATACAAGTAAAAAGTGAAGTGAATTTTTCCAACGAAAGAAGACTATTATTGAATTAATTTTCACAAAGATGAGGATTAAAGATTAAAATATTTAATTTTCCAAAAGGCAACTAATTAAATATTTTATTTTTTCCGAAGTGTTGCACCAAAAGGAAGAGTTGTACCAGATAGATGCCAGATAGCCCATGGACTGTCATGGGATGGTAACAGTCATTAAAATTTTATAAAATAATTGTCATGGGCTATAGATAGTCATTAAAAATCAAAATCTTAAAATTAAAACTTAAAAAAAAAAGCTTAAAAACTAAAAAATTGAAAACATCATAATACATACCTGCACAAAAGAATGAAAGGAAGAAATTAGAATGAACGTATGAGTAATGATAATACCTAAATTTTTGAAAGTTTGCAGACCCACACAATAATGAAAATCCAAACATGAATGAAATTTAGTGAAAGTCATCTACATAAGCATGCTAAAATAGAATGCACTCAAAAAGAAGAATAGATTTGACCCAAAACCAAGCAAGGGACTACTTTTTGTTCTATAAAAAGCATGTTTGGTAAACTCTTATCAACTTCATTTGTCAAGATAATAAAATAATATCATTCTTTTCAACCAAAACCTTATCACTTAATTATTCTTAATCATAAGCAAGCGTTGAATGCCCTTTCAAGGCCCCTCTCTCCACCACTTTTATATATTATTCTCCATTTTTTGTATTCAAGGAGGTATAAGGTAGAGATTGCCACATAGCTTAGATGGGGGTAAGTAGAAACATTAAGAATGGAACAAGATAGCCAATAATGAGAAAGAGAAAAGATACCTAATTGAAGAATGACTCCTATTTGAGGATGTTGGTGGAAGGTTTGTTGAGTTACTCTTCTTTATTAATATATTTATCTATTGACTTGTGTATATTTTTAACCATTTAGTTTTGGGTTTGTCTTTTTTTAAGGTAGATTAGATGAATTTTTTATTGGGGTTTTGGTTTATATAAGCAAGGTCATTGTACACTCTTGTAACATACCTCATCATCATCGAAACGAGGTATTGGAAAAGGTGTTGCATGAAGCCGAGCTCAACCTCGAGTGGCCTAAAGAACATCAGGCAGACAAAGAAGGTTATATCCAATTAATGACTGATAAAAATATGTCTATCAAGCAACTAGATGTGGAAAAAGTTAAAGAATATTTCCATAAGAAGATGGAGGAGAGTGCAATGGACGAAATATCTTCGCTCTTCATGAATTTTGTTGCTAGGGAATTCGCTTGATCCAAACAAATGGTGGAAGCCGCTTCGAAATGTACCAAGCATGGAGAAGAGATGGTTGTTAGATGCCTTCTTGATCCATACTTTTGGTTGTTTGTTGATGACATACAGTTGTGTAAAGTTAGTCTGGACTTAGATTAACGGCTGCTCTAAATTTTTATTGTTTGCTCATGCTTATGGTGAATGAATAACTGAATATCTATAGTCCTTTGAAGCTTGCACAAATTTCATGAGATTGTGTAGTAATCTGGTTAAGTGAAATTCTGTTTTAGGAAGGTTCTCCATAGTAAAATCCTCCATGATCACTGTTCATTGCTGAATTTTAGGTCTAGGAACCTTCTCTCTTCCTTTCCCTTTTCCTTTTTTTAATAAGTAACCTATGCTAAGGTTCATTGCACATTGTAAAGCCAAATCTTAAGCTAAAGATAGGAGTTCAAACTGATGTTTGAACCTGCAGCAAATTGCGCACTAACTTCCCACTTCGAGGAACTCCATTTTGTGATCCTACTTCCTTCCAGCCTAGCTTCGTGAGTCCACGCTATGATTACCACTTATTACAAGACTTTCTGCCAGCCTAACTTTAGAGAAATTGGCTTGGCAAATGAAGGTAGCAGGGTATTTTTCCTTTATGTTGTATATAAAATGTTTGCATTAGCTGTAGCATGATCATGTTATAGTGAAATTTTATTATTTTGCCTCTTTTTTCCCCCAATTCAATGCACTAGCCCCCTTAGGTTTTGTTCCCTTCTTGGTTGAGTTATTCCTAACTTGCTAAGTATGCATGATAATTTATTTAATCAAAATAATAATCAACATTGTACTGTCTAGTATGCTAGGGTGACCCATTGTGGTTTTAGGTAATTAATTTTCTCTTTTCCTAAGAGATCCTCTCACATGCCATTGGTGGTCCCCAAACTAGGTAACAAGATTCATATCTTGCTAGTTGAGCTAAAAGAAAATCAAAAGAAATTAATACAAGAAAAAATAAGAAATAAAATGAGAAAATGTTTAAAAAATTAAAAAAAATAGTGAATTAGGTATCTCTACTAATTCTTTAGATGTTTAAGTAGCAATGGAGTTATGCTTTGAGTGTGACTAGAGATAACTCTATTAGGGCTATAGATGCTTGGCTAGTAGCATTGAAATAATGTCTAAGCATGTGTTAGGAATAATTGTTTTTATGTGCCTAGTATCCCTTTCTAAATGGCAATTCAAAGTCAACATGAAAATGAGTAATTGAATCATGCACACACATGATTTGATTAATAGAACCTAGTTCCTACTCTACGTCTACTTTTATTGAGACATTCTTAGCATCACTTATAACATGATTTTATCTTATTTATTTTTTCACTTATAACATGATTGTGTTGCCTTTGACTAACCCTCTTTGTATTTCTACTTATATTTTTTTGGAGTTCTTTCCAATGCATCTAACAATTTCAATTTTGATAAGAAATTTAGGAGATATGACCCCACCAAGTTGAGGTACCAAAAATAATGAAGATGCATGGTTGATGCATATTTCTTAGCATGTTTCCTTAAGAATCTTAATAAATGTATCCAAAATAAAATTATGTAATTTTGATAATGATACATATGGTTCTCTAGCAATAGTAACAACTTCACCCCTTTTAAACCTATTTAATATACTAATGTAACATATAAGGAACTTATTGACATTATTGAATCTATGGAAAACCAAGTAATCCATGGAACTCATCCAAAGTAAGAAATACATGATATTTAAAGTTGATCTTCTTTCAAAAAATCTACCAAAAGTAAAATAAAGAAACCCATAGGCATAGTTGGAATTCCATTAGTTATCTTAAAGGAAACAATTGAATACTCATATTATAGCTATTAAAATGATGATTAAATATTTTTTGAGTATATGTTAAATTGACAAGTAAGATCAATAAGAACACTCTTAATTGGTTTGTAACAAACATAAGCTCTAGCATATAAAGGACCATAATAACCATTCACAAGTATCTCATCAAGTGAAAATGTACTAATTGTCATAGAAGAAGATGTAGAATTATTCTAATCATCATTAAGCATGCCCTCAAAATTACTTTTAGAATCATGCAAATCAATATGCTTTAAAAAATTAATATTATATTGTACCTTATGTGAATATTGTGACTTAAAAAATCTATTGTTATAAGAAACTCTCATGGATGTAATTGACCAAATGGATATCACTTAACACCCTTACACACCAACATATCAATCTATAGAATTTTTTCTCAAGGCACATGAGAGTCCTAGTAGCTTTGGCTAGACCTATATAGTTGTATGAATAAACCTAACAAGTAATCATAAACATGAAAATAATAAATACTTAAGAAAATTCATACCAAAATCTAGTAAAAAATTCCTATGTATTAAAATACTTTTAAAATGGTTACAATGATGGGGTTTTTAAGCAATTTCTTTCTTGTACTACCTTGAGTATGATTGGAATGTTTCACATCTACTCTAGCTTTATCCTATCTTGAGCTACATATCTTAAAAGAAAATTGTGAAATCATATATAATTTGTTTGGTTAATAACATTTGTATCACTCTTACGTATCTTTGGAAATGACCATTAATTTCGATAAATTAACAATACCTTTGTAGTTGTTTCATTTTTTATAAATTTGTAAAAAATTATCTTAAAGTATCACAATTCCCAAATTCTTAAAAAGTAGTAATAGCACCTAGAGATGTTATCAAATGACCAATAGATACAAATATTTATAATCTTATCAACCAAAGTACTGCATAAAATAACTACCAAAAACCTAAATGTGTAGTATTTTGCTAATAAGACTATACAAATATTTGTGTATATCTATTATTTGATAACACCTTTAAGTGTTGTCACTTAGTATTAAAGGAGACTAAAATAGAAAACAAATAAAATGAAAATCATGTCATGATCCTAGCTTAAATATTAAAAAAAATAGGTATAATAAAGGAAGGAAAGGCATTAATCTTTCTAACAAGCAAATTCTCATGTTTGAGCTCACTAAAAACATTGGCTAGCAAATACCTAATTCTACCCTATTGTGTTTCTCTTGTTTCAAATCCTTGAACTTTGCCACTCATTATTTGTTTATTAGTATTGTATAGTACACATTACTATTAGATGTTTTTTTCCCCCTCAATTAATTGTTGTTCAACAAGAGAAAAAGTTGAATGCCAAAATCACTACCCCTTTAATGAATCATTAAATGGAGAGCTATTACATTCATATATGTCCCAACTTCGGAGTTTTCTTTAAACATTACCTCATCTCACAATCCATCATAAATAATACTTAGTGAAGTCCACCTTCTAAAGTATATCCATAGTTTGATTGTCCATTCATGAGATAATGGTGAGGATATACACCGCTACCATATACTTACTTACCACATAACACACTTACACTTCGAAGAAAATCATTTAATGCACATAAATAAATAAGCCAAACATATGTTTGATACGAATACCTCATGCCAAGATCTAATCCAAGTGTCAATTCTAGGACCTCCTCTTAAACCAACCACCTTGTTGGAGTTGCAATTAGTTTTAGATGATTTCAAATTATGAAAACATAAAATATGTTCAAAAGCTTGGAATTTTCTCAAAGTCATTTCTCTTTGCTATGGGATGTCAATTTTTTAAAAATACAAAATACAAAAATAAATTAAAAATCCAGAAACAAAAATCTTTTTAATGACTATCTATAGCCCATGACAATCATTTTATAAAATTTTAATGACTATTACCATCCCATGACAGTCATTTTTAAAAAATTAATGATATTCATGGGCTATCTCACATCTGTTGTACATCTAAAAAATTTAGATCAACATATAGCCCTATGATGAAGAGATGAGTGTTGAGAAACTTGATCAATAGGTGTCTTAAGAGGTAGGTATATTTCAATTTGCATAAATTATCTCCTCATCACCAAATTTATTTTGCTAGTTTAAAGCTTATGTGTATGATGTTAAATAGTATGAGAGTTATGCTCAATTTTTGGAGATTCAGGGCTATGTCATTTTCAGGGCTAGACAGAAAAGGATTTCACTCAAAAATAGTAAATATCCATCATTTCATTCCCAAACACCACCAAACATTTTTAACAAGGGAAAAGCACTTGAAACCTCATAAACAAGCACCCCTAAAGCTCTGGAATCATGTTGCAATAGTCTTGGGCTCATTGTAATAAACTCCTCTTGAATCTGGAAACTCCTCTTGTAATAAGCATTAAGTAAAAGTCTTGAATTTGGAAATACCCTACTACCTTCATTTGCCAAGCCAATTTCTCCAAAGTTAGGCTGGAAGAAAGTCTTGTAATAAGTGGTAATCATAGGGTGGACTCACGAAGTTAGGCTGGAAGGAAGTAGGATCACAAAATGGAGTTCCTCGAAGTGGGAAGTTAGTGCACAATTTGCTGCAGGTTCGAACATCAGTTTGAACTCCTATCTTTACCTTAAGAAGTGAAATTCTATTTTAGGAAGGTTGTCCATAGTAAAATCCTCCATGATGACTATTCATTGCTAAATTTTAGGTCTAGGAACCTTCTCTCTTCCTTGCCCTTTTCCTTTTTTTTAATAAGTAACCTATGCTAAGGTTCATTGCACATTGTAAAGCTAAATCTTAAGCTAAAGATAGGAGTTCAAACTGATGTTCAAACCTGTAGCAAATTGCGTACTAACTTCCCACTTCGAGGAACTCCATTTTGTGATCCTACTTCCTTCCAGCCTAACTTCATGAGTCCACCGGGCTGTGATTACCATTTATTACAAGACTTTCTTCAAGCCTAACTTCAAAGAAATTGGCTTGGTGAATGAAGGTAGCAGGGTATTTCCAGATTCAAGACTTTTACTTAATGCTTATTACAAGAGGAGTTTCCAGATTCAAGAGGAGTTTATTACAATGAGCCCAAGACTGTTGCAACATCTTTCCAGAGCTTTGGGGTTTTTTTTTATGAGGTTTCAAGTGCTCTTTCCTTGTTAAAAGTGTTTGGTGGTGTTTGGGAATGAAATGATGGATATTTACCATTTTTGAGTGAAATCCTTTTCTATCTAGTCCTGAAAACGACATAGCCTTGAATCTCCAAAAATTGAGCATAGCTCTCATACCATATAATATCATACACATAAGCTTTAAATTGGCAAAATAAATTTGGTGATGAGGAGATAATTTATGCAAATTGAAATATACCTCCCTCTTAAGACGTGCCTATTGATCAAGTTTCTCAACACTCATCTCTTCATCACAGGGCTATATGTTGATCTAAATTTTTTAGATGTACAACAAATGTCAGATAGAACATGAATATCATTAATTTTTTTTAAAATGACTGTCATGGGATGGTAATAGTCATTAAAATTTTATAAAATGATTGTCATGGGCTATAGATAGTCATTAAAAAGATTTTTGTTTTTGGATTTTTAATTTATTTCTGTATTTTGTATTTTTTTTAAATTGACATCCCATAGCAAAGAGAAATTACTTTGAGAAAATTCCAAGCTTTTGAACATATTTTAAGTTTCATAATTTGAAATCATCTAAAACTAATTGCAACTCCAACAAGGTGGTTGGTTTACGAGGAGGTCCTGGAATTGACACTTGGATAAGATCTTGGCATGAGGTATTTGTATCAAACATATGTTTGGCTTATTGATTTATGTGCATTAAATGATTTTCTTCGAAGTGTAAGTGTGTTATGTGGTAAGTAAGTATATGGTAGCAGTGTATAACCTCACCATTATCTCATGAATGGACAATTAGACTATGGATATACTTTAGAAGGTGGACTTCACTAAGTATTATTTATGATGGATTGTGAATATATAGATGTTTATATGCAGAAATATACATCACTTACTACCAGGTAAATATGAATGTCTTCTTTAACAATCATGGTAATGTAAATGGTCTCCATCATGCTCATTCCTTTTTATTTTATGGACCTTGTAAATTTTCTTGTCAATGTAAGAATCTTAAGATCTTCTCTAATGTGTGACTTTGTTAATTATAGTTTTTATTATTTGCTCATTCCTTTTTATTTTATGGACCTTGTAAAATTTAGAATGGATTGTTCCATATAGATATTTTTTATAATATGCATACTTTATTTATCAGGTTGGAGAAACTTTGGTGGATTTAATTGTAGATGAAAATCATGAGACTTTAGTAAGTTGGAGACAAATGCATGGGTCCTCTACAGAGTCCTAGGAATTTGGTTTGCAATCTAGAGAGTCTTCAAATAGCATAGAAAATAGGGAAAAGGTAGTGTCTACTCCTACAGTTTGTCATATGGCAAAGGAATATGGCATCAATTTAGAGGATATTCCTGGTATATTGAGTGTACAACATCATTTACTTAATAGCCTAACAATTGAAATTAAGGGCTTGACAATGGTACTAATTCACGAAAAATCTAACATTTTAATGTATAAATCTAAATATAATATATGGATTCCATCCTCTTAAAGTTAGTGTAAGCAAATACATAATTAATTTGAAGCTATCACCTCTCTATTGAAACCTTTGTTGCACACACAACATCATTACTAAATGACCTGCCAATTTACCTCATGTACTACGTACCAAAAAATATAACAAACATTTTTCTAAATAACCTTCCAAAAAATATATTTTACCAATTGTATAATAATTTGTCACATGATGTAAAATCATGATTTTTTAAATTTTATTTATATTCTATATATACTTTTAAATTAAAAAATATTTTATCATTTTTTTAAAACAATATTTTTAGTGTATCTTTATTATTTTGTATACTAAATAAAATATTTTAATGGTTTCTTTAAAATAGATAATTAAGTTAAATCATGGGAAGCTTATCAACAGGGAAGTGTCAAGAATATCAATCAGACAGAAAAAACAACAAATCCAAAATCCACACTCAAGAATTCAAAAATTCAAAAATCTCACAGAACTGTGTCTTAACTTGTGAAAGATCTAAATTATTCCATACAAATCAAACCATGCAATATAATCAACCCACTAAAAAAGTCACAAATCAGCAAGAAAACACATAATAGATTCTACAATTGCAATGGAATTATTCCATGGATCATATATTAATATAGGCCGATTATTCTAGCAACACTTGGAGAGCTATGCAAAGTTGGAGAAATTGGCTGGGCGAATGAAGGTAGTAGGGTATTTCCAGATTCAAGAATTTTACTTAATGCTGATTACAATTAGCCCAAGACTGTTGCAGCATCTTTCCCACATTTTGTGCAAATTCTGCAATCAGCCCGTCTCTGTTTGAAAGGGCACCCTAAAGAACCACAGCTTTGACCATGGTGATAAAACTTAAGGCAGGTTTTGGTAAGTGAATGCATTTCACTAAACACCATGTTCAATATTCACGAAGACAGGCCCACAACTCTTTTTTCCACATAAACATTTGAACACAATCTCGACACTAGCATCATCTATCATAAATGCATTGACATTCCAATCTTCTTTACATTGTTTCCCTCTTTTATAAACTTTTATCCACCATTCATTTATATCCTCGACTTTATTTCTTGAGGATATGGCCCATGCAATAGGTATACCAACCTCTTGTTCATGCAATTCTATTTTGAACTCGGGAAATATGTAGATTATAGTGTTTTTATATTTGATCCAGCTATGTTTTCTTTACATTGATCTCCATGTTGAGCTAAGTGCCACATGTGGACTATGCTTAGTCTCTGGAATTGCAGAACTCAGAAGACAGAAAAAAGATATATCTTTCATTTAACTTCCTAGTTATCTGGAGAATAGTAGTAATCTTGTATGACGAGTCTTCATTTATTGGCTTGGCTGCCAGAGGGCTAATTTTATTTCCCAAGCATTTCTGTTCTTTAGTATTGCTGGTATGATGCCCTCTCTATTTTCTCAGCTATTTTGTGTCATGATTACTATTATGAACATCTGATTCTTTTGAATTTCTGATCATTGTTTTACTTTTCATGAAGAAACAACAAGATTGTTATAGTGACAAGGGTCATAAAGCTACAAATTGTGGCACCATGTCAAGATAGATAAAATCAGAATGATTATGAATATTTAAATATGGAGGGTCTAAATTTGATGGCTGTAATTAATATTTTAAGAAGATTGGATTACATGAAAGGAAAGATTTTAGAGAAACTGTCAAACTTTAAATAAGATTATTCTGATTAAGCATTTGGAAGGCAATTTTGAGTGAATGACAAAATATTTTTTCATTAACATATAACATAAATTAATTAATATTAAAAAGATTGAAACTTTTGAGAAGATTAGGATGTTGCAGATCAACAAACTAGGAGGAAAAGCTATCTAGCAACTTATTGTTGACTAGATAATTGGTGAGAAGCATGTAGGAGTGCGGACTAGAAGGAGACTTGCAAAGGACAAGGAACAAGTAAACTTTGCTCTCTTGTCTTAGATTGAACCAACAAGTTTTGATGAAGATAGTAAGGATGAAAGTTGGTTAAGAGAAATGAAAGAGAGACTCAATAAGATTGAAAAGAACAAAACTTGGGAATTGGTCCCTAGACCATCAAACAAGAATATAATTGGCACAAAATGGGTATTTAGAAACAAGTTAAATGAAGATGGAGTTGTAGCTAGAAAAAAATCAAGATTAGTGTGCAAAGGATATGCACAAGTACAAGGAATTGATTTTGAAGAAACGTTTGCTCTAGTTGCATGATTAGAAGCTATTAAAATGTTTCTTGCATTTTATATGTATAAAGGTTTTAAGGTATATCAAATGGATGTCAAATTTGCATTTTTAAATGGAAACCTTGAAGAGGAAGTATATATTGAGCAGCCAAAAGGTTTTCAGCTATCAAGGATGATGATTATGTCTACAAATTAAGGAAAGAATTGTATGGTTTGAAGAAAGCACCAAGGGATTTGTATTCAAGATTAGATCAATATATACAACAACAAGGATCCAAGAAAGGTTATGCTAATAGAAATCTGTATCTCAAGTCTAAGGGTAACCAAATGATCATTGTTGTAGTTTATGTCGATGATATTATATTTGGTGGTAGTAGTGATGTAATGTGCAAAATATTTGCCACAAACATGCAAGATGAGCTTGAAATTTCCATGTTAGGAGAACTCAAATTTTTTCTTGGTTTGCAAATTACACAATCTGATAAGTATTTTTATATCACAAATCAAGTATGCAAAAGAAATGCTTAAAATTTGTGGCATGGAGGATTGTAAACCATCTAGTACTCTCGTGATTATTGGCGAGTAAATCAGATGAGTCACCTGATGTAAATCAGACTTTGTATAGATCAATGATTGGAAGTCTATTATATATAACTACATCAAGACTTGATATAATGCAAGCAATTTGTATGGTAGCTCAGTTTTAAGTAGAACCAAAAGAATCACACATCAATGCAGTAAAGAGAATCTTTAGATACATCAAAAGTACTGTTGACTATGGTTTATGGTATTCCAAATGCAAATATTCCACTTTAACAACATCTATAGATGCAATTTGGATAGGTAGTGTGGATGATAGAAAGAGCACCAATGGAGGTGCATTCTTCCTAGGGAACAAATTAGTTTCCTAGATGAGCAAAAAGCAAGAGTCTATTACTCTTTCTACTACAGAAGTAGAATATGTTGCAGCAGCTGCATGTTGCACTCAAGTCTTATGGATGAAGCAAACTTTAAAGGACATCAAGGTAGAGTATAATGAGCGCATTTCAATTCTTTGTGACAATTCAAGTGCCATTAATATCTCAAATAATCCAGTGATACACTCCAAAACAAAGCATATATCAATCAAGTATCACTTCATTAGAGAAAAAGTTGTAGATAAAGAAGTCAGCATGGAGTATATTCCCACCAAGGAACAAACTGTGGATGATCTATATTTACAAAACCCCTTCTGAAAGAGCAGTTTGAATACCTGAGGCAGAATATGGGAGTAGTTTCTCCCACTTCATATCACTAATCTCTAGTGATAGTGCATGTATCCAAGGGGAGCTTCATTGATCAGTTATTCAACCCTGGTCAAGATTAATGTGATCAAGTCATGAAAATTGCAGTATTAAAAATTGGAGCAATTCTAATGACTTGATGGTTGTAGTGTTCAAAATTGAAGCCTCTCTTTAGGTGGAGTGTACCCTTTTCCATTAATTTCAAAGGGGGAGAGATGTGTTGCTAAACAAATGAGATGAGATGTATGTCATAGGGGGAGTCATAGTATTACAGTGTGTTAATCAAATTGGCATTGAGTTTCATTGGTACCTGATTGAACAGTTAGAGTTTTTCCATCAATGTCAAAGGGGGAGATTGTTGGACTATTGTTTTCATTGATGTCAAAAGTGCAAATCATGTAAGGGAGACTGTTGGCGTAATGACTGGGTTTCTCAAGAACTTTTTAGACAAGTATTGTGTAGGTCGTGATGTCAATGAAAATGTCATCATTCATTGGTTCATGCTCTCAGTCGAAGGCCAAAGTTGTAAAGTGTCACAAAGCTCCAAGTTTTCATAACCTATGTCGTGGGATTCTCAAATTTCCTAACCTCTCAACTTGGTGACATAGCTAATGGAGCAATAAGGATGACAAAAATGAATGGAGTCAAGGAGTTCCAAGTTTTCATAACTTATGTCATGCGGTGCTCGAGTTTCGTAACCTCCTGATTGGGAAAATTCTCTCTATTGTCGATGAGTCACTAGTTTTGATCACTTTGTAACCTCATACATGAGGTTATGATGTTCATTTTTTTGGTGACTGGGCAATAGGAATATGATGCCGACTGTGGGACCTAAGGTGATGATAGTAATATGTGATGACAAGTGGCGGAAGAAGATTTGATTGACATACCAAATCACATCATTGTTGTGAGTTGCATGGTGATGATGTGGATGACATGTAGATTGTCGGCCTGGTTAGATAACATGGCAAGTGATGTATGCAGGATCCTAGGTAAGTCCTATGGGGTCAGCAAAGAATAGTGGAGATTAATCCATGGTGGATGGATATTCACCATCGATGAAGATGGAGAGACCTAGCAAAGAAAGAAGTGAAGTTGATGATATGAAAGATCGACGACGGTGGTTTAAGCGACCAATTATCCAATGGTCAAGGCTTAAAGTCACGGTAGTGAATGCTAGTCATAGGATCAAGGCATGAAGGAGTTGATCGATGACTAGAGTTAAAATGTAGAGATCTGAGATGGCTATGACAAGTGTAAACGAGGGATTGGTCTGAAAACCAACATAGGAGAAAGAATTAATTTGTCCAACTATCTCAGCGACAATGTGAATGAAAATTTGATTTGTTAAGAAGCGGCATAGTTTTTAAAGGATTTAAAGATTGAATCATATTGAATGATCGCAAGAATGCATTAAATGCATATCAGATTCTAGGGTCTAACATAATGTTATTCTTATCAAATTCTCTGTTATAGAATAAAATTTTGTGTGACTTGATGCATAGGTATGGTGATTTCTGACGAGTTGGACAGTATGTGTTGGGTTTGATGCTCTGACAATTATGGAAGTAGGTGAAAAACCCTAACAATGATTCCAATGTATATGAATTGAATGAGGGAAATTATTTAGATATAATGGAAAATGAAGAGAGTGTTTTTGCAGATGAAGGTGAACTGTAAATGAAAACAAAATTTGAAAATTCATGTAGCTGGTTATAGTGGAGTAAGGGAGAACATAGAGAGAGAGAGAGCATATGTGTTGTATTGATGCATCTTAGGTTTTGTAGAACCGTTTTATGCATAGTATATTGCAAAACTTTGCACGAGGTTATAGCCTCCATTTTGCACTGAGTTGTAGCTCAGAATAGGGTGTAGTAGCATCCTTGAAGTTTTAGCTTCTAAACAGGGAGTTGTTTCTCCCTTGGGTTGTAGCCCTAAACATTGTAACTAAACTTTGAAGTTTGTGAGGCTGGACTAGGATAGTAGATCCTAGCAACATTTCTCATTGTGATTTTTCCCATCTTGGGTTTTCCATGTACATATTGTGTTATGTGTTGATCTCTCTTGTGGCTTGTGGCTAATATATATGTTAGTATTTCAATCTACACATTTAAAGTTAAGGTTGAATTTGCAAAAGGGTTGAAGAACTAAAATTTTTAATATCTACTAATTCACCCCCCTCTTAGTAGATCATTGTGTTCTAACATCATTTAGTAGGGGAATTTAATCCCCTAACCATTGATGAAAGGTTCTTCACTTCTCATGAAAAGAGTTACATAGTTTCGTCAATCTTAGGGTTATTTCTATAGATGATTGTATTCATACATCAATTTCATCTTGAGTTTTAGATGATTTTTATTTTCTACCTCATTTTACCTTAGTAGAGTGGATGGTGGAGTATATTTCTATTCATTCCATTTGAGACATGGAAATTTTTTTTGGAAGGTTGTCTTCTTGACATTCATTCATAACCTCCTATACAATCTCTTCCAAAATCTCATTTCCAACCTATTGAAGAATATCATTTACAATATCTAGGATTTTATCTTCTAAATCAAGAGAATTTTTGGTAGGATCTTTAATTTCTCTCAATATAGGGAATCTAATAGTTGATCTTCTCCTCTTGTTGGAATAGATTAAGAGAAATTTTTAATAATCTTTCATTAGCTTCTTACAATGTTGAAATATTTTACAATTCTTTTTGGAACAACTCAATGTAGAAACCTTTGATTGATGGTTAATTTCAATTGAGGAGGAGATTAAAGATTAAGGAACTTTTCTCCTAAAAATAGTTGTATTTAACCTTTTTATTTTTGAAAATAATTTTTTAATGCTTTTAACCACATATTCAAGAGTATTTTGAGGAATATCTAAACGGATGTTCACTTCTTTAGACTCTATTTTTTGAGGAAAAATAGATTGATTTAATAATCCATTAAAAAAAATATATATTAAGAGATTGAGACACAATTTATAATTCCTTTGAAAGCAAAGTATTCTAATAGAATCTTTTTTGTATTAGAGAGATTTAATGCCAAAATTTTAAAAGGAACTAAGGGAATCAACTTTTTTTAAGAATGGCTAGGTCTCTCTATTCAAATGGAAGGTTTGGAATTTTAACCAAATAGGGTAAAAATTAAAATTTAGCAAAGGAATTATCAAAATTGGGACTCCAAGGCTAGGTGATGAGAATAGAATCATTTAGAAACTATTACCCATGAAGGAGAATTTTATCTCTAGCATATTTATTGGTAAAATACACCAAAATAAAATCATCCAAGTATAATGATATATTTGAGATTTCATACCAGTTTTCCTTAACCCAATCATGCAAAGAAGAGCGGGAAATATTTGTGTTCTAAATATGAGCAATAAGAGCCTTCTCTTTGAGCTTTTCAACCTTTTTGAGCCAAATATATGTTGAAAAGATCAATTGTCAAAGAAGGAATTGGGGATCTTTTCGAAAATCCAACCTATTAATGATTGGAAATTGACTTCCAATTTTGGTTCATATTTTGAAGCTTCCTTATCTATAAATCTGAATTATTTATTTTTGGGTCCAGTCTTAAGGGTCACATTCAACATGAGGTATGTATGTTTAGTCCTAGCTCTATAATTCAGATTTATAAAACAGGTGTTATAACTTACATGATTCCTTTGAAAGTCCTGTGTATATTTCCTATTTGGAGTTTTGTTTTCTGCTTATGAACTTTTTAGATATAAAACAGGTGTTATAACTTGGACTAAACTACAGATGACTCGTTTGGTCCATCTTTTCGGTTTGCAGGTTAGAAGGAACTCAGTTTATTCTCTTAGTTCTGCTGACGCTCTTAAGCTTTTCAAGAGTATGGTACACAGGTTAAAATCTGGGTTAGTAACTTTCTTACGATGAATATATAAGGAATGCTTGTCTATTTGAAATTATCATAACTTTGAGTTTCCTAGAATGGTTATTTAAGATGCCATTTTGATGTTGCAAAATAAGCATAGTAAAGGATACTGACCTACCCATTTTAATCACTGCAAGGAGAGTGATTAACATGATGAAAGTAAATGATAGAAAACACCACTTAATTATGAAGTTTGACTATGCCAGATTATGAATAGATTATAAGACTGTGGTTCCCTTAAGTATGGCATGTCTGCAACATAGCTTTTGCAGACCCTTTAAAATCTTGCAGCAGAATAGATTCTACTACATTAACTCACAATACTTGTCTCATGATACTGAGAAGGTGGGTCATGGAAAGAGCTGGTAAGGAAAAATGAAATAATCAGGCTGTATTCTAATTAATTGTGATTTAATGAGTAAGCGACAAATTGTGCACATATTACTATCATTCATATTCAACATATAAGCCCCAAATAATTGCTTCGCCAATGGCAGCCATGGAAGCCCGAATTCATGTTGACCCATTATTTCCCTGGTTTATGAAGAGCACATGAAATCTGTTTATCTCAAGCCAACGTAGACCAGTTTTCATCAGAAATTAGATGTTGTTTCAAACCATCATTTCTATGTTATGAACTTTCAACACTTTAGCCAAGCAGAAGCAGGAGCAATTGGAGGTGGGTTACGCTCTGGTGAGCAAAGCTCAACCACAATGCAGCAGAGCCAGAGGCATTAATGGGTGCGCACCAGAGTAGGACTCAGCAGGGGATTCAAATCCTTTTCTTGTTGTGGTGTCATTTTACAGATTTGCAAACTTCCAGACCTCGCCGAAATGCGCTCCCCTCTCAAGGAGCTCCCAGTCTCGCATCCATCCTGTGAAAAATTTGAGGGACATGTTAGTAACCATCAAGACAATAATTATTAATAATGAGAAAATATGGAGGTTGGAGAAGCTACGTTGACATTATCAGACCCCTGTGCTGCAATGGCGATCACTGCTAGAACAATGCAGAGCACAAAACCGTGGAATATCCGTGTTCTTTTTCATAGTCGTCACTCTCCATAGCGGACGCAGCCAGCCATTCTCCTTTCAAAACTGCTGCCTGTAATTTTCTCCAACTCACTTTTAAAAATCCAGCTCAGTTTAAAAATCCCGCTTGATTTTGAAAATCCCGCTCATTTTTTAAACTTTCTACGGAAACGTCTGTCCCGGTCTCCGTCTGTTTGTGTGGCCGTCTGTTTCGTTTGGTCCGTCAAGTCTGCACGGGATCCAAGCATGCACGTTGACGAGAGAAACGAGGAAGGCAGAGGAGGTGGGACGAGAAAAACGAGGCAGCAGCATCCATGCCATGCATCCATGGCCCGGTAGAAATTGTTGCCTCTATAGCCTTTGCCTGAACCTTGCGTCCACATTCGAATCTGGAAGCCTAACTTGTACCATCGCGAATATTCCATAAGATGGTGAATATCTTCATAAAGTATCTTATGTCCCATTACACTAAAGGAAAATGATTCGCCTAACATTCCAATGAACATGTATCCCAGCTTCATTTCCTCTAGTGCTAAGAGTCTTTACTAGAGAATACGGCGGAGTGTACAACGTCCGACATAAATAGTTTTTACCAAGACATTCAGCAAAGGTCCCCTTTTTCATGGAGTGTTCGTAATGGTTGTGCTGGTACAAGTGCGGCTTCCAATGTGAACGCAAAGCTCACTTATTCCCTGTTCCGGAGAATGCCTTATCTCGCATCGGCCGCATAGACGAAAACCAGAGTCTGGGTTTCCGCCCCTCGTATTGTCTTGCCCCTAAGAATATAGGATGTACTAGTTACCTAGCATGAGTTTTCCACAGTTTAAAAGATCCTAAATTATGTGGAAAAAAATTTTTAAATTGTCGGAAGAAATTTGTAATGTAATGTCGGAAGAAATTTGCAATGTAATTTTGAAAGATATTTGTTAGAAATTTACATAAAGTAATATAATATATAGGATGTACTAGTTACCTAGCATGAGTTTTCCACAGTTTAAAAGATCCTAAATTATGTGGAAAAAAAATCCTAAATTGTCGGAAGAAATTTGTAATGTAATGTCGGAAGAAATTTGTAATGTAATTTTGAAAGATATTTGTTAGAAATTTACATAAAGTAATATAATATATAGGATGTACTAGTTACCTAGCATGAGCTTTCCACAGTTTAAAAGATCCTAAATTATGTGGAAAAAAAATCCTAAATTGTCAGAAGAAATTTGCAATGTAATGTCCGAAGAAATTTGTAATGTAATTTTGAAAGATATTTGTTAGAAATTTACATAAAGTAATATAATATATGTATTATTTTTAAATATTATTATGTTCTAATTTTTAAGAATATTTTATAAGTGATTTTATAGATTTATAGCAATAAGCAAAAGTTAAAATTTTAAGTTTAGGAAGTTAGTGATTTTATGATTTTTTTGTAATGATTTATTTTAATAAAATTTAATGTTAAAAAGTATAGATATATGATCTGTAGTAAAAAAAAATTAAATTATTGGAAGAAATTTTTAATGCAATCTTGAAAGACAATTGTTAGAAATTGAGAATTAGAAAGTAAAGACCCTTATTTTGGTGAACACAATTCCAATTCTATTTATCAAACAAATTTTTTATGATGATTATTTTCAAACTTTTCCTTCAAATTTTAAGATATACTTTATTATAAATAAAAATAAAAATAATTTAAATACATATACTAAAATAATTCTATATAAGATATTCTCTTTCATATAATAACTTTTAAAAATTTTAATTATATTTTATTAAAACATAATTAAATATGACCTTAATTTAATTATTAAAGATAAATTAAAACATGTGATGTTGAAATAAAGTGATTGCTCATTGGAGAAGGCAGATTAAAAAAAAGAAAGAAATGTGTGGCGTTCGTTAAAGGAGCGATACTTTATATTGTATGACGTTGCCAACATCCTTTTTTTACGTGTTGTATCGAAGCATAGGTGAAAGTTCAAAGAAATTCATTAATAAACAAGTGATGCAAGCCTCGAGTTCTTGCCAAGAGGTAAAAGTCATGTAGCTTAGAGGCAGGAAAAGTTTCTAGATAGCAAATGGGAATATAAATGTATTGAAAGTAGCTAGAAAAGTCAAAAGTTTTTTTTAGAAGCGCAGGAACGCACGGAATTTTGTAGGATTCTTGGGAAACATGGTCCATAGGGACATGTGAACAAAGAGCAAATGTGGATGGATGCAAGGGAATTTTTTTTTTTTTTATGGGTACCATGTATAGGTGGAGTTTTTTAGCAATGAAGTCTTGTTTTTGTGTGTGTGTATGTATACATTTGTGAGAAGGTAGATTCTTTATGATTTTAATTAGGAAGCAACAATGCATTATTAATTTCTATTAATTATTGAATGAAAACAATCGGAAAGATTTGTAAGAATGCACGAGACATAAATGCATAGATGCATCCACGTGCACATAATGCATATAGGAGTGAAAAGCATAGCTATCATGTTAACGAGCCTTAAAGCAGAAGGAGACTCAGTTTGCATTTAAAGTATTTAATGAAAGAAAATTGGAGACATAAAGTGTCGAAAAATTCATTAGTCAGTTTATACGAAACGAAGTTCTAATGTAGAGATATTTCGAAAGCATCAAATATCATATGTAACTATTTACAAAAAACATGTGTGTGTGCAAAAAAAGAAAATGCATTCTTTACATGGCCCATTTTTATATGCATGGTGAAACAAAGTTTACCATTTTTTTTTTTTGCTTGTATGTCCATCTGTAAACAAAATAATGTTTAGTGAACTGTTGCAGAGCATGTGCTATGTTAATTAATAGAATTGAGTTATTTTAGTTTATCATTTCGCAATATGCAAGTGCTAATAGAAACAGTAGTGTTAGGTGGAAGATTGAAAGGTATAGCTCATTTGAGTATGAACTTTTTGTAAGATTAATGAATAATTGCAAAAAAATTGGTAAGTAATTTGCCAAAAAATAATAAAGAACCTTACTACCTAGGATTAGATTTGTGTATATGTGAAATAAAATGTAATAGTTTAACTTATGAAATTGTAATAAGTGGAAAAAATATTATGCTAAATTCTTAGATGATATTGTGCAAAGGTATTGATTTTATTATAAAGCAGATTTCAATGTTGTTAATGTAATATGAATAGATATATTTTTGTGTATATATTTTAAACAAAAAGTAATTTGAAAAGATATAAATAATTTTATTAAGATATAACGTAGGTACAGTAAATTAATATAATAATCTACCTTGTTTGTAGTGCATTGCATGTAAACATTAAATTATAATAACAATGTACAGTAGAATAATGTTATAGTGTTTGGAAAAATGCTTGAAGCATTTAAGTATACATGGATACATGGAGACATTTACCAATGTGCATGGAATGCACAGAAGAGTGAGAAGCATCACTGGCACCTGAGCAAGCCTGAAAGTGTGACGAGACTGAAATCGCGTATGGAGTATTAAATAAAAGAAAAGAAGAGAAATAAACTACTTAGTATCAATGCATATATGAAAAGAAAGCATTAAAATATGGACCCATGTAAAGTCATATGCATGTACAGATGTGTAGAAGAGTCCATTTAACTTGGTATGTTAAGAAGTATCTATATATGCCTGTGTCCATAAAGTTAGAAATGTCAGAAACAATATGCAATTTAAACAAGGACTAGAAAAACATTATTAACTGAAACAAAGCAGCAATACATTAGTGTTTGTGGAACAAGGGTATAAAGTATACCTAATAATGCATTTGGTTAGATGGATACATGTAAAGATTTGTGAAATCTGAAGATACATCATAGCCTTGGAGGAATGGTCATATGTGCTTTTAGAAATTTGTAACAAATAGGATTTAGAGAATACATTTTGAAAATAACTCTTGAATACAATTGTATTTTAACAATGAGACTCAATTTGCATTGATAGCATTAAATGAAAGAAAGTAGGGAAAATTAACTATTTACTAGCAATGCATATATCGAAGAAATACATAAATGTATGGATGAAAGAAACAAGTAGCATTTGAAAGATATAAAAAGAACATTTATGATTGAAACAAAAGAATAATACATTATTGTTTTTTGACCAAGTGTATTTAGGATATATAAACAGGATATAGAAGAAAACATTATCAAAGGGAGTCTAGAGTAAGCCCTCAATGTTTAATTGCATAACCTTGATTTTTTTTTCAATTTTCCCTTTGGGATGTTGTGAATATTGTCCTAATGAATGAAGGTATATTTGAGCTATACATAGATAAATATATGTAAGGGTGGTAAAGAAGAATGAGCGATGGAAGTGGAAGAAAGGAAGTGAGTTGAGAGAAGGGTGAGATGGAAATAGGTTGTATGAATAAGTTATGAAAAGTGGTTATGCTTTTAAAAATCATCATAGGGCTGAGTCTGTCAATATAAACATAGGAAAATGATCCATGTTGCATTTCTCACTCTCCCTCGTACTGAAGAAGGTACTGAGGTCCTTGAGCTTCCTCGAAATGTGACAATTAAAAACAAAGTGGAAGTTCTTATGCATATATTGTGGAAAAAATAAATATGGAAGATCAAAAAAAAGATAACATGTAAATGTTGGTGCAGTGGAGAACATAAAATACATGGAGACAGAAATACGTAGAGCTATTGAGATATAAATGCATGGATGCATTAGTACAGACATGTATACATAGAAAACAAAACTACATGGAGAGATGGAGATATGAACACATGTATACATGGATGTATGCATATTTGGATATAGGTGCAAATGCATATGTTACATGGAAGGATGTATTCATATGCATATGCAAATATGGATGAAGGCATATATGCATACATGCATGTATGGACAATATGCATGAATATATGATGGCCATGGGTTACTAGGATACTTTACATGGGTACATGTTCACATTTGTAGTAACAAATTTCCTTATGATCTTATCGAGGAAGCAAAAAGTGTATTATTATTTTGTTTGAAGTATAGAATGCCAAAAATCTTAAACATTTGTTACAATGCTTGAGGCATCTATGTATACATGGATGAATGTATACATGTATGCATGTGCAGACAATGCAAATAAGAGTGAAAGGCATACATGACATGTGAACGAGGAATTTGCATGGAAAACACTAAAATCAAGTAGAAATACAAATTTGTGAAAGCAATGTGATGCTCAAGTAGCATTTATGCATGAATGGATGTATAGTTGTGTCCGTGTAATTCGGTACAATAAGAACATTTTTTAGATGCATGTGTGCATAAAGCAATAAATTTTAGGAACAATTTGCATTTGAAACATATACAATATTGTTTTTAGAGCAATTGTATAAAGGATGCCTAATGGATGCCTAATAATGCATATGAATACATGGAAACATGTAAATATTTGCTAAATCTGACTACACATAATAAGCTTGAAGAAACTATTATACACGCTTTTAGGGAGCTATAATAAACAAGGTTTACAAAAGACATTATGAAAATAACTCTTGAATACAGCTGTATGTTATGAGTGTTGTTTTTAAAGCCTCAGTGTTTATTTGCATAACCTTGATATTTTCTTCATCTTTTTCATTGTTTGGTATGGTGTGAATTTTGTTGTGATGGATGAGGGTATATTTGAAGTGTAGATAGATAAAGAAATGTGAGTGTAAAAAAGAAGAATGAGTTATGGAAGTGGAAGAAAGGGAGCAAATTGAGAGAAGGGGGAGATGCAAATAGGGTGTATGAATAAGTTATGAAAAGTATTTGAGATGGGAGAAAAGGATATGGGATGGTGGATATGAGAATGAATGGGAATGTAGATGGTATGAATTTATCGTTTGCAAGTTATATGCTTACAATTAAATTCAAGAAATGAAAATTCCAATGAGAGAGTTGGGTTTTGTGAAAAAAAGGAACGCAATATGTTTGTATGATTAAAGACAAGCAAATAACTGGATTTTGAAATGTATTTGATTTAAGAAAAAATGACGTGCAAGGGTGGAAATGGAAATGAATGGAATCAATAGGGTATCAAGTGCTTATTTCTTGCAACAAGGGGTGGAAGAATGTCTAGTTTGGTATTGGTTATGCTTTTAAAAATCATCATAGGGCTGAGTCCATCAATATAAACATAGAATATAAACATAGAAAAAAGACCCACGTTGCATTTCTCACTCTCCCTCATATTGAACAAGGTACCGAGATCCTTGAGCTTCCTCGAAATGCTACAATAGAAGCCAAAGTGGAAGTTCTTATGCATATACTATGGAAAAAATAAATATGGAAGATCATTAAAAAGAGAACATGTAAATGGTGATGCAGTGGAGAACATTAAATACATGGAGACAAAAATACGTAGAGCTATTCACAGATATATGCATGGATGCATCAATAAAGACATGTATGCATATGCATATTTGAATGAAGGCATATATGCATATATTGCAATGTATGGACAATATGCATAAATGTATGTCAATACATAACTTATAATTTTGTTATACTGGAAAACAAGTACTATTTTGATAAATCAAAATTGGGAAATTAGCATCTAGCTGTTTCTATTTGTCAAAAATATTGATAGATACATGTATAGATGTATGTGTGTATGCAATTCATAGGTGCATATATGCATAAATCAATGTATGCATGCACCCATAGATACAGTCATACATATATAGACAGATGCATGTAGAGATATGGCAAGATATGCATGAATCGATATATGCATGACTGCATCTATGGATACATAGATACATAATGAAATGGAGAAAAAGACACATTTATATATGCATAGTGTGATTAAAACTAGTGGCTGAATGTACATAGTTCATTGAGACAAAATTAATGCATTGAATGACATCTGACTATGAGAATAGAAACTGTACATTTTAAATGAAAGTCAGGTTTTGCATTGTTACAATGTATTTGTATACTTTGACTATAAAATCATAGTTTAGACCATTTAAAGTGTTATGCATTTGAATCTTTTCTTGAAATACGAAGGATTCATCTGAGTCTTGGAGGCAATGCACAACTGTCCTATAAAGAGAGCTTTGGAACCAATGAGCTATCATATATACATGTCTACATGACTCCATAGATGCATATATACATGTATCGATGCAAGTTATTGATAGATGCATATATACATGGACGTGTCTATGTAATTCATAGGTGCATATATACATAGATCGAGGTATACATGTACCCATAGATACAGTCATACATATATAGACAAATGCATAGAGAGATGATAAGATATATGCACAAATTGATATATGCATGAATGCACTTATGGATACATAGATACATTATGAAATGAAGAAAAAGACACATTTATATGTGCATTTATTTTGAGAGTTTGATTCTGAATCCATATGCATACTTTGATTAAAACTAGTGGCTGAAAGTACACAATTTATTGATACAAAATTAGTGCATTGAATTGCATGTGACTAAAGTGGAGGCTGGTTGGATTGCTAATTAGTCTTTGAATATATAACAATTAAAAGAGATAAATAGGTATAATTATCCTTGGGAACATTTCAGAATTTGACTTTTCAATGAGAATGAATTAACAAAGTAGCAGTCAGACCTAAAGAGGTTCAAGGACTATGCTGATAGAAAACCATATTTTGGACAATGGCTAGACAATCTCTCGAAATAGCTTTTAAAACTTTGAACCAAATCATAGTTTAGATCATTTTTAGTGTTATCCAATTGAATCTTTTCTTGAAAGACCAAAGATTCATCTGAATCTTGGAGGCAATGCACAACTGTGCTATAAATAAAATAAGCAAGCAATTTTTTTTTTGGTCACATTGCCAATCTCACTGTGTGCCTCGATAGTATTTATTGCCTCAGGTAATTGGTTTCTGGTTCTGGATACTATAATTATTGTCCTCCTAGGCACACATGGAAAGTACGATATTGAAAGCAAGTGAACTCTCTAATAATCCCATGAAACATAGTCTCTCTATGCATCCATGTATACAGGATTACATGTATATATGTGTACATGTAATTATGTATAATTTTTTTTATAGTTTGAATTTGGAAAGCTATTTTATATATTGGGAAATTAGCATATATCTATTTTTCTATTCATCCGAGTAGCTTTATAGATCATTTTTGTTTTAAAGAATTCAGGAAAATGCGACGCATAAATTGATTAAACAAATTTAAGCAAAGGCATAGTTTAAAAGTTAAGGTAGGCATGATGCAGATGCATTAAGTGTAAGCACAAAAATCGATTGGGCAGTCATAGATAGACATACACAATGCATGAATACTGCAAAGCGGTGTCATAAACAGAAGTTTGGAACGAAAATTATGTTAACATGTGCGATAATGGGAGTTCTTTCCTTGAACCTTGTTATATATTCAAGGAGTAACTAGCAATGCAAACAGTGTTCCTTTGAGTCAAATGCCATTCAATGCATTGAGCTTGCATCAGTGGATTATGTACCTTCAGCCACTAGTTTGAATCAAAGTATGCATATGGATTCAGAATGAAAAGCTTTTTTTCTGTGAATGTTTTTTTAATTTGCCTATGCATTTTCCTAGAATGCTTTTAACTGGTAGCATTGGCCAATCACATTTTGCTATTGAACATATTGCTTATTTTCCCGTCCAGTTTGCATGTGAAGAGCTATTTTATGTGTTGGAAAAATAGCATATATCTATTTTTCTATTTGACTGAGTAGCTTTATAAATCATTTTTGTTTTTAAAAAACGGGAAAATGTGAACGCATATATTGATTAAATAAATTTAAGCAAAGGCATAGCTTGAAAGTTGGTGGCTAGAGGTACATAACCCATGAATACAGATCAAATGCATTAAAATATCAGGAAAATGTGAGCGTAAAGCATGAATGCAAATTAAATGCATTAAATGACATCTGGCTGGAGGTGAGTGCGCTGGAGTGTCTTGGTGAACATGCATGGACAAGATACTTCGGTCATTTAATATAGAGTTAAGTTACTTGCTATGCATTTTTATTACTTTGTGTGTGTTGTTTTTGTGTTCTGTAAGCCTGTGCTATGAAAACCTAGAATTTGTAATTGCTTTGAGCTTTCTTGCTACGATGAAAGCATACAGGAAAAAGGAATTTTGTGACCTGTTATAGTTAATGTCCTCCTAGGCACATATGCAAATTATGGAAACATATAGAATTTGGCATGAACAATGTTGGAGGAATCACATGAACAATAGAACTATTCAACACTGAACTCTATGCTTGTAATAATTACTGGCAAAGCTGTAAATGCCACAGATAAAATAACATGACTAAAATTCTAGTTTCTGGTTTTCTTGAAATACAATGAAAAAACTGCTATAAAGCCATAAGACAAGGTTGTGTAACATATTACCATTCCTGTATCTAATTTCCTTAGACATAAATGCTTAACACACTTGATTGCAATAGTAACATGTCTACGAAAGTGGGACAATAGAGATCATAACTCAGTAGTTTTTAGTGTAAGTGTATATGTATCCTGACACATATGAGCTTGATCTGGCATTCATGAATACAATTGCTATGCACAGTGAAATAGCTAATTAGTATTACTATATGCAATATCCATATAACATAAGAAATTGGTAAAAGGCTAGAATGACAGATCCATAAGTAAATGGACGCATGTACATGCGGTTGCACACAGGGATACGTAGAAGCTTAGATGTATACATGGCTGAATGAATATGTGCATATGTGCATATGGACATAGAGGCATATATACATGTAAATATTCACATATGCAACGTAAGGAACATATGGATTTGTGTATACAGGAGTGTATGCCATACATTAGAATGCATGATGTGAAAGTCACTATAAATTACAATGCATTAAAGCTAGCGCAAGACTTGGTTACAGTAATAGCATTAAAAATGATAAAAGCTAAACGAAAATAACCATTTATTGTCTCAAGTAACTTGTTAATGTGTATAGAGTGTACAATCATAACAACTTCTACTTGGTCACCATAAATTCTTGGGGACGTAAGAATCACAAAGCAAATATTGGAAAAGCTAGGAAGGACAGAATACAAAAGAGAACATTTAAACTGTATAGTTTGAATGGCATTATGCACGAAGGGATAATAATTATTGAACATATATGTCAAATGTACATAGAGAACGATTGTCTTGGTAGGTGCAAAAACAAAATAAGAGTTTCAGACATCCATATTCTAAAAGACTTTAACATAGTAACCTATAGAAGTGTCTAAATTTATAATAGCAATAGAGTATTTTAGAACTAAGATTGTCTTTAACATGTGAAACCCAGTGAAATGTCTTAGAGCATAGAAAATGCAAAAAAGTAAAAGTCTGAACAATGTAAATCTGTGCTCCTCTAATCCTAGTTTCATGGAGCATGGAAAGGCAAAATAGTGACATTTTGAACAATGTAAATCTGTGGCCCTCTATTCCTAGTTTCCTGTAAAGGCAACAAAATGCTATGTATTAGAAACATAGTTTGTATGGATAGTGATTTGAGGTGCTCATTGAAAATAGAGAAAGTGTACATATGAATGACTTTATTACCTTCTGGTGATGTTTCCTGTCTATTTGTCAATGCAAATGGCTTCAACAATGGCATTATTTTGGTCAAGGCTAAAATGTCCTTCAACACTGAAGTCCCGTAAGATGAATATCACTGCTGACTTGTCCTTGATATAGTCTTCATAGCTGAGCCTTTGCAGTGCAGGCAATAGACGGTGCATGGTGGCCTGGTCAATTGAAGACTGGATTGTTTGATTGTGGGTGATCCCATAATAGTGGTTTACAATTTTTGGCCAAACTAGACACTGAAATTATTATTTTTAACCAAATCTTCACATTCGGGCACCTATAGCGGCTAAACTGTGAGGAATTTGAAGATGGTGCAAACTAGAGTCTCATCAAATTTTGTCTGTAGATTCTAAAAATATTTTTTTCAAATTTTTTTGAATCAAATTGCACTTCTTTTTCCATCTCCCATGAAAATTGTTTTTTCATAAAACACATTTTTAAAAGTGACACACACCGTATAACGCATAACTTTTTTTCCATGAAGGATAAAATTATAATTCTTTCAAATTTAGATTTGTAACTCTGATATCTAGTGCTTCCACTTGGTTATATTTTTTTTATTGAATATTTTTCCTTATTCAAGTTTCAAAGTCAAACGTTTACAATTCAGACACAGCGTGGCCGTATAACGTGTAACTTTTTTTGTATATGTCAAAATTTAATTTAATTTTTTTTGTTGGATCAAGGACTTCAATATCTAGTGCACTCATATTTTTCAATTTTTTTTTTGATAATATTCTATTTTTCCACATGTGAAGAACAAAATTCATTTTCGATGAAAAACCTATGTTTAATAAAACTTAAAAAACAAATACATAACAAAACCAAAACATATTAAAATTATATTCATTGGATAGCTTGTTCTGAGGAATACCATAATCATTTGAAATAAATTTTAAATGAATTCATTTGATCCCCAAAATCTAAATCAAAAGTGATTTTTTATCAGCATTTTGATAGGTGTAAAGGAGACGCATTTATAGGTATGGTTTAAAACTAGCGAGGTTCTATCCAAGGGGGTTTGATCTAAGGTGATTTGATCAAACCTCTTCAATTGGAATCCTTAAAATGGAACTTTTTAAGGCTTAAATCATTATATTTTCTAAAAATATGTGATTTCAGCTAAAATTCATTCCTCTCAGGAATTTTAAACCACTATTATGACAGCACCCTTGTCATAAGTTGTTATAATAGTTTTAAGTTGTAAACAAAAAATATAATTTACTTGCTGGTTGCACTGTTTACAGTAAGCAGTTTTCTCTTGGAGTGTGCCATAAGCAGTAAATTTGAATTTGCATTTTGGACAAGATGCATGAAATGGATTGGAAAATGCATTTGCTGCTTTTAAAGTTCCAGAAACCTATAGAATATGGTTCAAAACTGTTAGAGGAGACAAAAAAACAAGTTTAGATGCACTAGATTTATTTAAGAAGAATGTTGTTACCTTGAAAGTTGAGTGAAGTAGGTTGTTGAGTTTTCCAAGCTTCTTTTGTCATTCAAGGTACAAATGAATGTTGATCGACATGTATGGAATGTGTTCTTTTGGTCTGTTTTTCTGACAACATTCTTGAAAAGCATTGCAGGTGTTTTATTTGTATGCAACTGGTCTTCAAGTGCAAAGAATTGTTGCTCATATGTTGATTGTAATAACAGCTGCAATTCAATGAGAGGATTAGATTTTGTTACGAAAATTGTTATAGAGGCCACTATAGAGCATTAAAAGCATGTAACTGAAAGAAGAGGTAAAATTTTTGTACACTGAAATACCTGTGCCTTGTCTATGTCAGTGTGGCCATCTTTGATGTCAATTGCAAATTGGGAACCCATTTTCCTGGCACCAACTACCAGTGCAGCTATTGTGCCAGCTGGGTACTCATTAAAAGTTGTAAGCAATTGGCTGATAGTCGTGCTTGGGATGAATTTGTACTCTTGACAGAGGCGGGGGATGTTCTCAGTGATGCTAATGTCTGTTAAAATCAGAATGCAATCACAGTCACCTCTGTCATAATCTATTCTAGGTGCAATTTGAAATTCTAAGATTGAAATAGCTGATCCCGGGACTATTTTAGGCTCATATTGATAGACAAGGTTACCACTAACATTCAACGTGATTGTCATTTCTGCTTTGCGATCTGTCAAATCAGCACATAGCATTTCCTGTGTTTTGTTAGCTTTGTCCAATGTTGCTTTGTAGACAACAAGGACATCACCTTGGAAGGTGTCCCCAGCTCTTCTTGCATTTAGCTGTTCTATTGAAACAATCCTAGGTTTCTTCACTCTTGTCCTACAAGGAACAAGGATAATGTCAGTTGAATGCTAATTTTATATAAACAAGTTGGGAAAATGAAGGTACATTGTAGAACAAAGCACTTTACCGTTGTATTGACTCTTCTTGTGCAATTTGCACCTGTTTGGCTTGTCTTTTTCACACATCTTTTGGTGTCCTGCAACGAATTGGAGCAATGTTATTTGAATATTTGTGATTTGGGAAAATGAATATGAAGGAATAAAACTATGAGCACTTAACCGTTGTGCTGATTCTTCTTGCGTGGATTGCACTTGCTTTGACTGTCTTTTAGTTTCATCCATAGATCTCCTGCAAATAATGGATATAGTATTGGAAAAGACATTGCAATGCGTAAAACTCATATAAGGCTATAAGTTCTATAAAGTTGAATTTGTCTATTGTGTAATATGCAATTTTAGGAAAATTGGATTGTGATCAGTCCAATATGCTTCTGATATATAGAAAGAGCATATATTTGTAGTCGTGTTGGACCAAATGTGATCAATGACTGAGTTGCCCATGCTAGGTTGTTGGTTCAACACAAATTGTATATTGTTCTGTTGCATATAACTATGAAGCATTTTTTTGTTTCTGCTCTCTGAAGACATGTCGACATTAAAATCGCCTAAAATGTACATGTTTTCTGAATTTGTGGATCCAATAATTATTTGCAAGTTTGCGATTACTTCATCTATGGCAGTTGCAGGTCTTGCATAAATATTACAAACATTGAGTTCATTGCTAGATAGCATTATTGTTAATGTGATAGCTTCAATATTTGAGGTTTCATGGTGTGTTGTTTTTGACAAGAGTAAATGTTTCTTTGTTAAAGTTGCTATGCCATGGATGTTATGTACAGAGAAGCTATCAAAATTCTGTAGCAAGGTATTTAGCTCAAAGGGATGCATATGTGTTTCTTGGAGACACAAGATATCAGATTGCATTATGCTATAGTCATTGAAAATGTCTTCTGAATGTGCTTTCAACCTACGAGTGTTCAATGTACATAGGAGCATATGTGATTTGTTTTTTGAGCATGCGCTTAGATTATCAAATTGCCATTGTGTACATGTCTGAAGATGAGACATTTCTAGTTGTATTTTGTCTTTGACTTTGAAGTTTTTTGAAGTTAAAGGTTGTAACAGGAATAATGATTCTACTGATTTTGTTCGCGATAGAGCTGTATATGTTAGTCCATGTTGTCTAATGCCTGTGGGATCAAAAGCCAAGGCCTCCATTGTTAATCCTTAGGATCGATGTATGGTTCGTGCACATGCTACTTGTACTGGGAATTATTTTCTAGTTGTAATTTTCTTGTTTATTGTTATTTTCTGTATTGGCCTAGCAATGCGCAGTATAGGCACCCAGTCTTTGTCAATGATAGTAGAATAGTAGTGTGCTAGTTTTGTGCATTGCTGATGACCAATTGATGGGTCATTAAATTTAATCCAGATAATATCAATATCATTTTGTGATGTATATGCTTTAAAAATTCCATCTGAGCCGTTGACAAGGTCATCTTGAACATTGTAATTGCCTGCATAAAGCTCAACAAGAATGTTTGGTTTCAAGCATATTTGTGATGGGAGTGTTGTTGTGTGATTGTACACTCGTATTGCATTAAGGTCCTCGTTAACTTCATCTATCGCATCAAGCACAATCATTTGGGTTGGAATGATTGATAGCATTTTGTTGTTATGTGCTTCAACGTCTATTCTCCTATAGAAAATGTGCGGAAGCAATGGATCTAATGGTATAGGACGAAAGCAAATTTTGTTTATATAGTCTATGTCATGAGTTGTCTGAATGCCTACTCGTAGCCTGTTAAGGATTGAAATAAATATTTCATCTTTTTGTCTCATGGTATTTACTAATGAATAGCATTTTATGTGGTCTTTCCAGAAACTATAAGGCATTAATTCAATTGGAGTAGGCCTACTTTCGAAAACCACAAAGTCAAGGACAGGTTGTGCCTGGTAGAGGTCACCACAAAATATGGTGTCAAGGTTCCCAAAGTATGCTGTATGCATTTGCATTATGTCTCGTAGTCTTCTATCAATATACCGTAAAAATGTTGAACCAACTAATGATATCTCATCTATAAGAAGTATGCGCAATTGATCATAGTGCTTTGACATAGTGTTAAGTACTTCAGTGTTCAGTGGCAGGAATTCTGATGTATTAAAAGGTATGTGAAATGCTGAATGTAATGTGAATCCGCCTATGTTATATGCTGCTTTACCTGTATATGCAGTTAATAAGCCCTTGGGTTTTTCTGGATTATTGTCAACATAATTGCTATACATGTGAATGAGAGCTTGGTAAATGGCTTTTGCTGTAAAAGTCTTTCCTATTCCAGCTCCTCCAGTCAAAAACAAGTGTAATGGCTTTTGTGGATTTCTCATCTTTTTAATGAGAACATCCTTAACAATTGCTTGTTGCTCTTTATTCAACATTCGTCTTAATTTGTAGTATTCATTGTTATCTGTAATCTGTGGATGCTTTGCAATTTCAAATCCATTGGTGTACGTAGTCTTTGGGTTAGAATGGCCTATGTTTGGAAGGTCTGTTTGAATGTCATATATTTCTTTTTGGGAAAGCTTTGTTAGCATGGGTAGGTCAATGATCTTTTCATCTTCAAGAGACTGAACATCATTAATAGCTTTGTCAATGTCGCCCCATGCGGAGTTTGTGCTGTGGATGAACTTTGCACTATTTGTTTGAATGGTTTGTCCATGGTACATGTATGCATGTTCCCAAGAGTCAAAGTTTCCTTTGAGCGTATGTTCATTAATGATAAATGGAACATAGAGAACCAATTGCTCTCTACAATGATTCTCTATATCAAAGTGTTTGTTGAAATTAATAAACCGTATCACATTGGGTTTGGCCTTTGGCTCAATTGGAACACCGTACTTATTGTATTTGGAAACAAATTCTGCAAGACATATGTCCATCATTGGTTTAGGGTGTTTTAAATAATAGTCTATAATAGATCTTGCAAGAACGTTTTCTGATTCATCTGGCTCATTGCTCAATTATTTTACAGATTTGAGTATGAATGTACAATCATTGTCGGATCATGTATCAATGAATATACATTTTCTTGAACTGTAATTTAATGGAAATGACAAAACAATATGTGCAGCTTGTTGTGATGACATTTGTTGCAAGTTAAGCATGGCATTGCCAAGTTTACTCACCATTCGGATTGCATCAATATTGTCTTGCTTGTGGTCTCTACGTATTCTTTTGAATGCATATGTCATTGACTTGTCTACTTTTGCAATATATGAGCTACAGTACATAGTAGCAGCATATGCATTTAGGACAAATTGTGCATCTGTATTAGCCCTCCAAAGATCTGGAATTTTCCTTGAAAAACTATTGTTCCATATTTGTGATGGTTTTCTCTGTAAAAAAAGCGTAGGCCTGTTCAATGTTGAGCTTAAAGCTTGAATGTATTCATTGTCACTTAAGTTTAATTCTTTTAAGAACATTTGAAAAGTGAATGTTTTGTCATAGTTTGCTTTTTGGAGTTTTGAAAAGATTTTAGTGGCATTTGCAGTTATCGCTTCAGTCTTTTCGAGTATTGGTAAAAGTATAGTTGACTTTTGCATCGGTGGAAAAGGGAAATTGTACCTACAAATTTGTTTTCTTGATCTTTTGCATTTCTTTGTATGGTGGTGCTTGTGCAGCATTGCCAGAGGAGGTTCCAAATTTTTAGTGTTGCAAGTAATATACTTATCAACAAAAGCTATGATGTCCGTGTTGTTTTTTTCTGTGTAAATTGGTGCATTTTTAACCCATATGAGGAAATGATCATGTTCGTTTCCTTGGTTTTGGAACTCAGTGACTGAGAAGTAATCAATGACATTTCCAAAGAAAGAGTCATCTGTAAGTATCAATTTTTTAATTGCATTGATTCTATGCTTATAGTAACATGCACAAGTGATAGGATCTTTTTTGATTAGTTCAAACTTGTCAATGTGTGTTGGGTGATTAGATTCTTGATGGTTTTCTGCTGATTGGTGTAGATTGTGCAGCTCTTGTAATGTTTGAATTAGTGGATCCCAATTTTGCTCAGCACTAGAGAAAGTGATGAAAAATGTTGGTGGTCCTAGTTGTCGAATCATAGCAAATACATTTTTCTTAAGTTGTTGTGAATAGTCTGGAGAGATTCTTATTCTTTTGAAATCAACGTATCCAATATCTGATTTTAGAATTTTTTCTAGGTTTGGTTTGTGTTTAACGTCTTTCGCAAATAGCTTTCGCCCTTTTAACTGGCCCTTGCGGATTCTTACTGTCATTGTAGACAATACTTGTTGTATTAGTACCTTTATAGCTTTGAAAAAAATGTTTGTTGTATGGTATGCAAAGTGTCTTTGTGACTGTAACAGCTCCCAGTGTACTATTTTCTGATATGTAAAGTTTTTTACAATGTCATTATCACGTGGTTTGCCAAAGAATAAAGTTGGGAAATTCATTTCTTCAGCATAGATGTCCTTAAATATTCCAATTGGATACTTGTTCTCTGCAGGTGCAATTTCAATAATCTTGTCCTCCATGTTATGGATACATCTAGACTCAGTGAATCCATGTATCAATGTGTCTGATGGGTTCTCATTTTCCATTTCACTGTCTGATTCTGTTTCACTTGTATTTTGTGGACTATTGTCTTCGTTCTCTTCAGTGCATTGGAGAACTTCTTGCCAATCATGGTTAATGCGGACTTTGTGCATTTTGTATAATGGTGTCCTTGTTAATTGAGTCAAAGCTTGCATGATGACGCTTGGGTGCACCATGCCTTTTTGAAATGCATTTTTGTATGTCAAGCGTCTTTTCAATGAAACAACAATTGTTTGTGTGTTGTTAATTGATTGTGGTAATGCTTTTTGTACAATGTTCATGTCAACAGGGACATTTATAATAGAACCTGTTAGGCCTATTTGAGACCTTTTGAACCCTAGTTCCCAAATTTGTGCAAATGCAATTCTAAGTGACACAAGTCGTTCTTCTAGATGAGTTAAATTTTGTACATAGCACAATGGTCTATTAGTTCTTATTTTCTATGGCGTAGCATACTTTGGAATAGTCGACTGTTTCAATGCAAAGTAGCATACATTGCATATGAAATCTGTGAATTCTAAGGACTCTGATGGCAGTAGCTTGCAATATAAGTGTTTTTGTTTTTCTTTGAAAATCCTGATGTCCTTGTTCAGACAAAGCACTTGGCAAATTGCACATGGGTGTTTTAGCGTATCTTGTATTGCTGTTTTATAAATTTCTATTGGTGTCAATGTTTTTTTCTTCTTTGGGCTGCTGCTAGGTACACTTTTTTTTTGTTTTTCTTTTCTAATCAAGTTCTTCAGGTGATTAAGTCTTATTGTTGATTTATGTTTTAAATTGTCTGCTATGACAAATGGTATCAAATTTTCCTTGATTTTAGGCAAAGCATGTGGCCTAGTCAAGCAAGTATTTTTGTATTGTGGATGATTTCTTATCAACTTTTTTAGTTGGAGTAAGCTTGTAGAGCATGGGCTAGCTAGATTTTGGGCTTCGATTCTTAGAAGCGGCTCAAAATTTCTAGCCAAAGGGTTTGTATCATGGAATAGTATAGAGACTAATTTTGTATATCTAGAATCATTGAAATCTAAGTACTTCCTTGATGTTGTCAATGACCAGAGGCTGATCTGTATTTTTAACCATCTGGATATCCAGTGAATGCAAAATAAGTCACCCCACAATCCACATTCGCTATGGTCTATGCACGGGCATGCAGAAAATCGCATCTTGCGGAAGTATGTTTCTTGGTCATGTACTTTGTGCAAAGTGTATAGAGTAGTAGGATTTAGTTCATTGTTATATGATTTTATTGCTTCTTTGTCCTTCTTTTGAAAGCAAGCCAGAAAATAATCTATAGCTCCATTGCGTAGTTGAGTTGAGGTGTACTGGTTGTTAAGTAGCACTTGAAGTGAATCAAACAAACAGTCACCAACATTGTATGCAAATGTGCTTAATCTACAAAGGCCTTCAGCTCTAAGGACATTGTCAATGTTTGATATTTGAGGATGCTTTGTGCAAAGCTTTTTTTTTCATGTGAACTTATGGACTGTCTTGAAGTTATGTTTTGTGTTTCAATTGGTAGCAATGGTTCAAAGTGTCCATTGAAAGAATCCATGTCATGAAATAGTATAGAGAATGATTCCGTGTAATCAAAACTATTGAACTATAAGTACCTTCTTGCTGTTGTTCTTGACCAAAGGGATATTTGTATATTCAACCATTTGGATATCCAATTAATGCAAAATAGGTCACCCCACAATCCACTTTCTGTGCAGCCTACTTGTGGCTTTGCAGATAAGCACATTCTGCAGAAATATGTTTGTGGATCGTGTACTTTGTGCAACGTATCTAGAGTATCAGGGTCTAGTTCATAGTTGTATGATTTTATAGCTTCTTTGTCCTTGTTTTGAAGGCAATTCAAGAAATAATCTATAACTCCATTTCGTAGTTGAATTGATGTGTAACGATTGTTAAGCAATAGCTGTAATGAATCAAACAAACAATCACCAACATTGTATGCAAAAGCACTCAATCTGCAAAGTCCCTCGCCCTTAAGCACGTAGTCAATGTTTGATATTTGGGGGCGCTTTGTTAATTCATAGGTGTCAACGTCTATCATTTTCTTTGTTACTCATGTAGCCTAATGTGTTTGGGAATAGCAAATGCTGGGTATGAATAGCATCTAGCACCAGTATCTAGATTACAAAATCTATAACTATTTGCATCGTCGCCTATGTGCTTTCGCTCAATAGAATTTGAAAGCATTAATCATGTCCTTGAGGATCTTGGAAGTTAATAATCTCTACATATGTTGGAAAATGGATCTTGAGTTGTACCAGAAGCTTATGTAACATACCACACAACAAACAATTTAATAGAAGCACAAGGGGAAAATAGTATTAATTCTTCAACCTGACCTTGATATCCATTGTCCCCCAGCAGGATTGTATGTACTTATTCCTGTTACATTGCCAAAGTGGATAAATGAGTACAATGCATGATGTATACTTGTAGTTCCACAAACACAAAACAATATTTTCAGGTAGCCTTGTTCACATGCACCAATTGGCTAACAAGAATCTTTTTTGCTCACATTGCCAATCTCACTCTATGGTATCTAAATGTTTTGTGTAATTGTATTCCTCTGTTTCTATGTACTTGTAAGTGAGTGATTTTTTTCAAGTAACAAATGATTTTAGAAGCAATTCAGATAAACATGAATTAAGTGGCATGCAGAGAAAAGTTTTACAAATCTTTTCTGTTTAAAGAAAATCAGGGAAATGCAAAAGCATTATCTAGTCAAAGAAGATCTATGGCTTTGCCTATTTGTCGGAATAGCTTTTAAGATCATTTGTGTTTAAAAAATTTGAGGAAAATGCAAAGGCATAGGCCCATTAAGCAAAAGTGAAGGCATAGATTGATTAAACAATTAAAAGAAGAGATAGAAACTCAAAAGTGCAGGCGCATAGTGCATATATGCAAAGTAAATGCATTAAATAGCATGCGGGTGGATGAGAAACTGCTGGAATAGCTTGGTGAACATGTATGGAAAGGTTGCCTTGTTCATTTGTTATAGACTTAAGTCAACTGTTAAGCATGACAATTACTTTGTGCATATTGTTTTTCTATTCTAGAAGTCTTTGCTCTGGGAGAGTTTATAGCGATTGAGCAGAGTTTGTTATAGTTACAGTATCCAGAACCAGAAACGAGTTACTTGAGGCAATAAATAGTTTCTTTCCTCAGTTTTCTTTTACTTCAGAAGTTTAAAGGACATAGTGTAATTGGCAATGTGAGCAAAAAAAAACTGTGGTTAATCTCATTTTGCATGTAAATAGCACCATGGGAAAATATTGCATCATGTCTATGAGTGACGTAGTACACCATTCATTGTACTCGTGCCATGTCAGCTTCTGAAATTAACTTTGTAAGCATTTATTTGTAAAACAAGAAGATTAAACATATGTTAACTTGCACATTGCACAGTAACTTGCCACAGATATAAGCACTTGTATGAAAAAAGTTGTCTTAAATGCATGTAGGGGAAAACCAGTTGACATAAAACAGAGACCTATGACTCAAAAGGCTATTCGAAACTGCAAACAGGGTTTAAAAATCAGATGCTAGCAGCTCATTCTATTATATGGATATTGTATAGAGGAAGTATAAGTTATTAAGACATAAGCAAAACCTGCTCTATTGCTTGAAGACAAATTACTATTGCAATTGTGTGGAATGCATTTTCCTGTTTCTATATGTAGAAGCAGTCCTCTAAATCATTTATGTTCAAAGAAATGAGGAATACAAGATGGCAAAATGAATACATGAAAAAAAACTTTATGCAGTTATTATATTGAAGAATTTCAATTGCATTTCAAGAAAAGCCAATTTTTTTTTGGAAAACTGACCTTGTAATATGCTACCAAACGATTAAGTATACTTGTGAAAATGTCCAAATTATGATAGGGACAAGCAATTTTTCCCAGTGTAGTTTGTGCGTGATTGTTTAAATACAGCTGAAAGCATTAATCCCTGTCACAAGGACAATTTAGGCAAATGAGTACAGTGAGTGACATATACTATGCTATTCATAAAAGGAAAACAGGATTCTTATGCAGTTTCATTTGAATAAGAAACGATCCAAGTATGAACTTTTGTTTCTTAGAATGCAAATTGCATTTTATAATTTCTAAATACTTACTGCTATTTGTGCACCTTATAGTATAGAACATTTGTTTGCATATGCATGCACCAAGGTATTTCTGTTATTGCAATGTTGGTATAAGCTCTTTAACAATAATCAATGGAATAGATCCCATATTTTCTTAAGCGCGTAAAAAAGTGTAAATAGGCTGCGACAACAAATCAATACAAAGCCAAAAAACAATAGAGACTTGTGCTAGCACTGTTAAGTGCTAGTAAAAACAATTTTTTGCTATTGTTTAATGCCAAAGTGATTATCACTTAATAGTGAAAGCAATGTAAATATTGATTTTCTAACTAAATGGGGTCATTTCATTACCATATGCATAAGTTTATTTTTCTACTGTTAGGTAGCACTTACTATTACTTGTGCAATGAAGCCATATGCAAGTATAATTCATAACTAACGGCATTTAGATACACCCAAGGGGAAATACAAACCAAGGTTGTTAACATCCTGATAAGAAAGATGATGTGATACATCCAATTAATGTATGCCACAAAATCCTATTGGATGAAGATGATTTGGATAGGAATGTTACAAATCAGAATCCTTATTGGTGTTTGAGTAATCCTCTTTTTGAAGACTTTTCAAGGAAATTGTATGCCAATACTATCAGTGAATAAGTGAAATCAGATTTTTTAATTGCCTTTGTTTGATTGGCCAAATGTACACAAGGATAGTTATAATTATTTATTTGTTTTAATTATTATGAACATAAATACTATTCAGCAGTTATCTAATTAATTAGATATGAAATGACAAAAGGAAAAAGAAAATGAATTAATTAAGATAATTTGATTCATTAATGAATAAAGTGAATTATCGTGTAAAGGTGCAAAAAAGTAGAAGTTGCGGAAGAAACCTCTTTGCTTTATGCTCTAATGGCAATGAGAGAGATGAAAGCAATTGTGCAGCTCAGGCTTATATCTGGAAATTGTATTTGGTTGACAGTTTGTAAAGTACTCTTAACACATTGTGCTCATATTGTTTGCAAGGTCTTATTATGGGACATGTTAACAGAACAGTAACTTTAAAATTTGCACTAGGGTACAGTTCTGCAGTAATTGAAGAAATGTAATCTTTAGAGAGCATATAAGCACCAAGTTATTGTTAAGCCCTCACATTCTACAATGGACAAAAGACAATTGCATGTCTAAGGAACTAGTGTTTGAAGAACAGCATAGGCTGAGCACTGTGAAACCCAATGTGCTCATGGACATTAAAATAAAAGAAAACTGATGAAAGAAGCTATTTATTGCCTGGAATAGCTTATCTGCAAGTGTCCTTTTTTGGAACCATGATAACCTTTGCCCTGTCACTATAAACTCTTGTGCAGCGAAGACATATCGACACACACATATATGTATACATATGTATATATGTGTACAGATACATCCATGTAAAGACAGATTAATGCATCGATGGGCATAAACATATATGCATCCACTTGATTAAATGCATATACACATAGATGCATCTATACAGGTATACATATATGCATAAATACATGTATGCATAGATATATCTAGAGTCACATGCATATATGCATACATGCATCTACAAATGTCTACATAGATCTGCACATAGGTAAATGCAAATGCACATAGAAACATGCATACATACATACATGCACTGACAAAAACAACACACGCAAAGTAATAGAAATGCATACCAAGCAACTTAACTCTATATTAAATGACCAAAGTACCCTGGCCACGTGTGGCCTCCAAACCATCCCACCGCCTTCACCTCGAGCCACATGCCATTCAATGCATTTAATTTTTTATTCACACATTACGTACGTCTACCCGCCACCTTGATAAACTATGCATTTGCTTAATTTTAATTAATCAATTTTTGCGTTCGCAGTTTCCTGATATTTTAATGCATTTAATCTGCATTCATGGATAACGTACCTCTAGCCGCCACCTTTTAAACTATGGCTTTGCTTAAATTTATTTAATCAATTTATGCGTTCACATTTTCCTAATTTTTTTAAAGCGAAAATGATTTTTAAAGCTACTCGGACGAATAGAAAAATAGATAAATGCTAATTTCCCAATTTATAAAATAGCTCTCCAAATTCAAACTATACAAAAAAATAAGTAGTATGTTAAAGGGCGAAATGTGATTGGTCAATGCTGGCGGTTAAATGCATTCCGGGCGAATGCATAAGTATACCTGCCTACCAGTAGGAACTAATAAAATCATTTCAACCAAATGCATAAGTATTCTTGCCTTGACACTACAGGCCAATAAAATTGTCACGATACAAAACAGTTTATCCAAGTGAGTGCTATTAGGTTTGTTATCTTGAATTTGAAACTGCTTTGACATTAATGCATTTTCTTTGCTGCTAGAATATGGAGATTCCTTTATTTAATGAGAGTCTGGAACAAGATGACATATACAAATAAATTTAAGCAAAGACATAGGCTAGGAAGCTGACAGCTTTTACCAATAAAAAGTGCACTTTTATAGTGACAGAGCAAACAAACCTGTGCTCGTTGAATGAATACCAAGAAACAAGCTACTCAAGGCAACAAATTGCTACTTTTATTTATTTTGCTTCATTTTATCCCAGAAGTACAAGTTGGGTTTCACAATGCATGAAAACACATTTTGTGCAAAGAACTGGCAAAATTATAATTGCAATTGATGACAGTGATAGTGTTATGGATACTAATAGTTCAAACATCAAAATACACTAGCTATAAACTGTGTACTTTCAGCCACTAGTTTTAATCAAAGTATGCAGATGGATTCAGAATCAAACTCTCAAAATAAATGCACATATAAATGTGTCTTTTTCTTCATTTGATAATGTATCTATGTATCCATAAGTGCATTCATGCATATATCGATTTGTGCATATATCTTATAATCTCTTTATGCATCTGTCTATATATGTATGATTGTATCTATGGGTACATGTATGCCTCGATCTATGCATATATGCAATTATGAGTTGCATAAACATATGCATGTACATATGCATCTATCAATAACTTGCATGGATACATGTATATATGCATCTATGGACTCATGCACACATGTATATATGACAACTCATTGGTTCAAAAGCTCTCTCTATAGGACAACTGTCCATTGCCTCCAAGGCTCAGATGAATCCTTCGTATTTCAAGAAAAGATTCAAATACATAACACTTTAAATGATCTAAACTATGATTTTATAAGCAAAGTATACAAATACATTGTAAGAATGCAAAACCTGACTTTCATTTATAATGTACAGTTTCTATCCTCATAGTCCTTCAAGTTCCTTTAGGTCTGACTGCTACTTTGTTAATTGACTTTGATTGAAAGACTGCTTAGCAATTCAAACAGTCTCCTCTTTGGTCAGATGCCATTCAATGCACTAATGTTGTCTGAATGAACTATGCACCTTCAGCCACTATAAAGCCTTTTCAAGAAACTAGCTTTTTTTTTGCATATGAATAGCCATGATTGGTTTAATTGATTTGGTGTCACTCTAGGCTTGTACCAATTTACCATGTTATATGTATATCGCATATAGTAACACTAATAAGCTCTTCCACTGTGCATAGGAACTATTTTCATAAACACCAGATCGAGCATATATGTATCAGGATACATATACACTCACACTAAAAACTGTTGAACTATGATCTCTATTGCCCCATTTTCATAGACATGTTACTGTTGCAATCAAATGTGCAAAGAATTTGTGTCTAAAGAAATTAGATAAAGGAATGGCAATATGTTACACAACCCTGTCTTATGCCTTTATAGCAGCTTTTTTATTGCATTTCAAGGAAAACCAGAAACTAGAATTTTATTCATATCATACCATCTATGGTATTTATAGCTTTACCAATAATTATCTGTGACCAACTGTGGAACACAATTAAGTCATCAACCAATCAGCTCGATTGATCATTGAATTAACTTGCGTGAAAGCTATCATGTAAAGCTAACTAGCTAATATGCTACACACAATATGACATTTGAGTTTCAACCAGGTCTCATGCACGCAAGTCTGTTATCATGTTTAAGCCATGTAAACATAGATGTTCCAATTCCATGGGGTCATTTTATTTCCATTTGTCCAAGTTCATTTCATTCCATTATCAAGAGGCAATAATTAAATGTTTAAATCAGGCACATGCAAACAGGAAATGCAAATAGGATTTCAACAATGACATCATCTAATAAGCATTTATTTACTATTACTATGATTAGTGATAGAATTGACTTAATTTGCATGAGTCAAGTGCAAGATTGACTTGTTTGTTAATTGACTTAGATCAATGGTTCAAAGACAGATGGGACAAATTAAATTGTCATCAGCAAAATGTGAGATGGACTTATTAGCTGCTATGCTACATATACTATAATACTTGAGCTTTCATGAAATCACCGCACAAACACTACAGTTGAATGAATTTAGAATTTGTATCTATTTTTGTTTAATTTTTTGAGTACCGCTTTGTTAAACTGTAGGTTGTAAAACACACAGTGTTGTAAAAACAACAACTCACTGACAGTTGTAACACACAAGGTGTTTAAAAGTATTTTGTATTACTCTTGATTAGTTTTTATTGGAATTATTTTGTGTTACTATAATTACTTGATTACTTTCTATTACTGTATTTCAGTATCGAGATTTCAAGGTGAAGAGAATGAGACATATGCAATGCAATATCACAGATTTAAATAACAAGGTATAAATGAGCAAGAAATTTTTAGTAGATGAAGGTCATGAACGTTAAAGTAATAGTGTGACAGTCACCACAACACTTAAGTAAACCTATGCTCAACACTCTCTTTTGCATTATCAATTGTATTCCCAATTTCATCCATGAAGAATATCCTCAAAGATATAGAATTCATGGATACAGAGGTTGAAGAAGTTCTTCATGGACCAAAGATATGCAATTCATTGATATAAGAAATGGAGATCATGGATCAAAGTGATAGCTAATAACAGGATCTACAGGTTGACAAAGTTCTTCATGGATGAAATTGGAAATAAAATTGATAATGGAAAAGAGAATCTGCACCATAGGTTAACTTAAATGTTGTGATGACTGTCCTACTATTGGTTCAATGTTCATGACCTTCATGTATCCAAAAGTTCTTACTTGTTTATCATGCAATATAGATTTTAGCGACTAGAGATGAATTGTAATTACTTTGAGTGCTTCATTTTTTTGTTATCCTGCACATCTGTGTAGTCACAAGAGATGTTGTTACTACAGAATCAAGACCTAGGCCCAAGGCACTTGATACATGCATCCATAGATACATGGATGTGGACATCTATCATGGTATCCATAGATGCATAGTTACATGTACCTATGGGTAGATGTATGCATAGTTACATTGACACACACATGGATAGATGCTTGTATACATTTGTACATAGAAACACAGATACATATATGCATGGATGCATCTATAGATAGAAGAATACATAGAAACATATTTACATGGATAGGTAGATAGATGCATAGCTGGATACATAAATATTTAAATATACATGTATAGGAGCTGCATAGATACATATATCGGTGACTGCATGCATAGATACATATTAATGTGGACAGTTATAGCTTGTTGAATATTTGTAGCGCAAGAAACAGAAAGGAAGATGTTGGCAAGGATTTTGTCATTTGGGTTTCCGCTTAGCAATTGCATTTGCTTCTTTGTCTATAAAGCTTTTTCAAGAAAATTCCTTTTTTTTGCATATGAATGGCCATGATTGGTTTAAATGGTTTCGTGTACGTTTATTGATTAACTATTATTTACTATTCAAGAAAACTGATCTATCATTGAACTAGTTTCATTGACCAGTCAAGTAACTTCATTCACAATTAGCTTGATCAGCTATTTGGCTGATTTGCTTGAATGCTTGCAAAAAGCCTTCTCTGACAAATATTCCTTTACATAATTTGCACTCACTACACACCAAGAACCAACATTTCTTCGAGGAATTCTGTCAAACAGTTTGAATGTTTCAGCCTGTGCTTCTATATTTGGTATGCATATTTGGAATGCAAGTAGGGTTTCATAGTACTTAAAGACATTGTTATATTTTGATTATAAATTCACATTTTAAGCTAGTTCTAGTATTATTTATCTGAGCTTCTTGTTGAATTGCAAAAGTTTCATTTGTGTTTGATAGGTATTATGTAGAAATCCTCTTGTCCATTTTACTTGATTCATGTGAGCCCTATAAAGTCTGTATATTATTGACTACTGCTAAGTGGTCCCATAAAGAAGGCTCTGGTACCAAAATTATGTACACACGTGTCATAAGGAGAGATTTTGAACTACGAGTAAACAGTAGGTTGCTTTGAGCTTTTCCATTGCCATCAAAGCATAAAGGGTAGAGGGTTTCTGTTAAAAGTTGTGGTTGTTGTCCTCATAGCCATAAACCCATATTCTAAACTACTTTTTAGCCCATGCATGTGAGTCAATAGTGTGTTGCTTTGAGCCTTTCCATTGTCATAGAAGCATAAAGGATAGAAGGATGCTGTTAAAAGTCATGGTTCTTGTCCTCATAGGCATAAATCCATATATGAAACTACTCTTAATGTTATCTATTCAAATTTCTTGTTGAAATGAGAAGGTTTCATCTGTATTTCATATGTATTATGTAGAAATCCTCTTGTTCATTTTACTTCATGCATGTGAGTCCTATAGAGTTTGTGTTTTTTCAATTGCTGCAAAGTGGTCCCATAAAGAGGACTTTGTAACCAAAATTATGTCAATGTGTGCGATAATGAGAGCTTTCCAACTATGAGTCAACAGTCTATTGCTTTGAGCTTTTCTGTGCTCATGAAAGCACAAAGGATAATGGGATTCTATTAAAAGTCAGGGTTGTTGTCCTCGTAGGCATAAATGCAGGCAATGGAAGCATAAAGTATACAGTAGAAACCTTTTTCCTGCTCATAAGCATTAAAATTCTGTCAAATTTCGTCATTACTATTCTTGTATCATGGCGGTATTTAAAACTATGCCAAGGAATGTCGTAGAATCCAAATTACATTGTTGCCATAGAGCAGTTAAGTAATATTGCTTTTCGGTTTTTAGTTTGTTTGAAACAAGAAATGTAGCAAGGTTTCATAGTGCTCTTAGGCAGTTGCACACTTTGATTATAAATTCGTATTGTAAACTACATTTAGAATTGTTTATTTGAATTTTTCGTTGAAATGCAAAGGTTTCATCTGTGTTTGATAGGAATTATTGTTTATAAGATGTTGTGACATACATTAATTGGATGTATCCATCATCTTTCTTATTAGGATGCTAACAACCTTGCTTAGTATTTGTCCTTGAATGTATCTGCATGCAACGAACTATGAACTATACTTGCATATCGCTTGGCTGTGCAAGCAATAGCAAACGCAACCCAATGGTAGAAATCACAACCCATAGCATCCATATACATATGTGCATTAAAACATGGTATTGAATACATTAACACAAACATGGTGTTCCAGTGCTAGTTTGTTAATTGTCTTTGATTAATAGTTTAAATGTTTTCAAGGATTATTGCAATCATTTTTTATTTTTTTTCGTTGACTTGCTATGTACTTAAAGGCTAACCAACAACTACCTAATTATTTAGATATGGAACAATACAAGGATGAATGATCTGCTAACTGAATGGGGTAATTTTACTTCAACTACCTAGCACTTATTCTTAATTGTTTAATGCAATGACATGCAACCAAAACTCAGAACAGTTAGCATCCACTCAAACCCATGCATAGATACATATTGAAATGACTACATGGGCCTGGGGAATGAATATTTATGGGTCCTCTACATGATAGCAATGAATCCTAAAAATTTGCATATATGCATCAAAGCACATAGCTATCAATGACGCTATGCATTTTCATTTTCACAAGCACTTTAAAACAATTACGAATCACAAAGCCACTCCCATGGGTTCCCAAAACAGATAAATGCCAATTTACCAATATGAAATATAACTCACAAAATTGAGTTCATACATCTTTAAAAGCAATATGCACAACAACCACAATATGACTGGATGGCTAGCAAGCGCCATCCACAGAAAAAGCATTTAAAGCAAATGCAACAGTAATCTGTTAGATACACACATACATACATGGCCACATAGATACATGCATCCATATATGCATAATTACATGTACACGTATATACATGGAAACCTAGATGCATGGATGCATACAAAGACTATGTTTCATGGGATTATTGAAGAGTTAATTTGCTTTCTATATGCTTCCATATTTTTCACACGTGCCTATGACGACAATAACCATAATATTTGACAGTATTCCTGTATCCTTGATGACAGTTCAATGGTTCCAAAGCTCTCTTTATAGGACAGCTGTACATTGCCTACAAGACTCGGATGGATCCTTTGTATTTCAAAGAAAGATCTAGATCAATAACACTTAAACTGATCTAAACTATGATTTTACAATCAAAGTATCCAAATGCATTGCAAGAGTGCGAAACCCAAGTTCCATTTAAGATGCACAATGAGAATAAACAAAAGGGAAAATGCATTTACTTTAAAGTCTGTACAACAATTTCAATAGGTTGTCTAGCCATTGTCCAAGATATGGTTTTCTATTACCATAGTTCTTCAACCTTCTTTAGGTCTAACTTCTACTTTGTTAATTGAATTTGATTGAAAGGTCAACATGTGAAATGTGGCCAAGGATAATTATAGTTAACTATACGTTGCCTCCAAGATTTAGATGGATCCTTGGTATTTCAAGGGAAGGTTTGAATCGATAACACATAAAATGATCTAAACTATGATTTTACAATCAAAGTATCCAAATGCATTGTAACAATGCAAAGCCCAACTACCACTTAAGATGTACAATGAAAGCTAGAAGAAGGAAAAATGCATTTGCTTCAAAGTTTTTAAACCAATTTGAACGAATTGTCTAATCATTGTCCTAAATCTATTTTTCTAGCAGCATAGTCCTTGAACCTTCTGCAGGTCTAACTGCTACTTTGTTAATTGACTTTGATTGAAAGGTCAAAATGTGATATGTGGCCAAGGATAATTATACTTATTTATCTCTTTCAATTGTTATATATTCAAAGACTAATTAGCAATCCAAGCAGCCTCGCCTCTAGTCAGATGCCATTAAATCCATTGAATTTGCATTAATGAATTATGCACCTTTAGCCAATAGTTTTAATCAAAGTATGCATATGGTTTCAAAATCAAACTCTCAAAATTTTAAAAGCTTCATTTTTTGAAACGAAGGTCTACTTTTGAACCCTAGCTGCTTAATTTTTATGAAACACATAGCATATGCCACTCACAATACCCATTTGCAAAGATTGTCCTTGTAATAAAAAAGCAACAATATGATTACAAGTACAATCAATACAGTGAGAATCTTAAATCAACCCTTTTCTCTGTCTACTATATGCAATTGTAAACAAAGGAGAAGGTTTATTCTAGAAACTCACCTTCTACTACTTGCTTCAAGAATCTTCCACAGCTGGACCACCACACGACCTCTTTTCTTCCAACCAAAAGCATTGCACCATGTAAAAAGCTTTCATTAGAAAACAAAAAACATGTCTTTGTTTTTTTCTAAAAGAATAACAATTTATACAACTCTTACTGCGATGGATACTAATAGCAAAAACCATTTAAACACTACCAAGCATTTTCCTAGATTCAAGAAACACAAGCGTAAATGCAAACAAGTTTAACTACACAAACTAATTGCGACAGGTTTTTGGACCACAAATCTTCTAGCAATGAATTTGATCGCTCTTTTGCATGAAGACTAAAACTGTTCTATGAAACAATATTACTTAACTGCTCTATGGCAACATTGTAATTTGCATTCTACAACATTTTTTGACATAGTTTTTTATAACCCCAAGATACAAAAAATAGTAACAACGACATCTGACAGATTATTTATGCTTGCTGAGAGGGAAAAAGTATCTACTGCATACTTTATGCTCCCATTGTTTGCATTTATGCCTACAAGGACAACAACCATGACTTTTAAACAGAATCCTTCTATCCTTTATGCTTTCATGACAACAGAAAAGCTCAAAGCAACATACTATCGACTAATTGTTCAAAAGATCTCTTTATCGCACATGTTTTGATGACAACGGTAAAGCTCAAAGTAACACACTGTCGACTCACATGCATGATGTAAAATCAAAGATACAAAAATAGTTACGACGACGCCTGACATAATTTTTATGCTTGCCGGCAGGGAAATGGTTTCTACTGCATTCTTTATGCTCCCATTGTTTGCATTTATGCCTATGAGGACAACAGCCATGACTTTGAACAAAATCCCTCTATCCTTTATGCTTTCATGACAATGAAAAAGCTCAAAGCAACACACTATCGACCCATTGTTGAAAAGCTCTCATTATCGCACACGTTGACATAATTTTGGTTCCAAAGCCCTCTCTATGGGACCACTTTGCAGCAATTTAAAAAATACAAACTCTACAGGACTCACATGCATGAAGTAAAATGAACAAGAGAATTTCTACATAATACCTATCAAACGCAGATGAAACCTTCGCATTTCAACAAAAGACTCGAATAGATAATACTGATAATAGTTTAATATACAGACTTATGCCCACGAGGACAACAACCACGACTTTTAACAGAACCCCTCTATCCTTTATGCTTTGATGACAATGGAAAAGCTCAAAGCAACACACTGTCGACACACATGCATGAAGTAAAATGAACAAGAGGATTTCTACACAATACCTATCAAACACAGATGAAACCTTCACATTTCAACAAGAAACTCGAATAAACAATACTAAAAGTAGTTTAAAATACGAATTTATAATCAAAGCATACGAATGCCTCAAAGCACCATGAAACCCTACTTGTATTTCTTGTATGAAATAGACTTCAAAACGAAAAGTTACCTCTTCTGACCTCACTGTCCAACGTTTTACTGTAACGACACTCTGGAAATTGCCAAATTATCACCTCAAATAACTCATTTCTGGGTCTGGACTCTGCAACTATAACATATCCTACTCAGTCGCTCGAACTCTCCCTCATAACACCGCTTACAGAAGACAAAAACAACACACGCAAAGTAATAGAAATGCATACCAAGTAACTTAACTCTATATTAAATGACCAAAGTACCCTGGCCATGCGTGGCCTCCAAACCATCCCACCGCCTTCACCTCGAGCCACATGCCATTCAATGCATTTAATTTTTTATTCATACATTACGTACGTCTACCCACCACCTTGATAAACTATGCCTTTGCTTAATTTTAATTAATCAATTTTTGTGCTCCCAGTTTCCCGATATTTTAATGCATTTAATCTGCATTCATGGATAACGTACCTCTAGCCGCCACTTTTTAAACTATGGCTTTGCTTAAATTTATTCAATCAATTTATGCGTTCGCATTTTCCTAAATTTTTTAAAGCGAAAATGATTTTTAAAGCTACTCGGATGAATAGAAAAATAGATAAATGCTAATTTCCCAATTTATAAAATAGCTCTCCAAATTCAAACTATACAAAAAAATAAGTAGTATGTTAAATCGCGAAATGTGATTGGTCAATGCTCATGGTTAAATGCATTCTGGGCGAATGCATAAGTATACCTGCCTACCGACAGGAACTAAAAATAATAGAGAAGAAAAAGTGCAGACAACTGTATCGACCTCGTGGGGATAAGAGCAATATATAAAGGATGCATGCAGGTCAGGGTTGCAAACAAGGACGAACAGATTTCTAAAGCAATGGATCTCATGGGAGCCGCTCAACCTGAGATTGAGGTGAACAACACTACTACTATTGCTGTCCTAATCTTCATTTTCATTTTTTCTCTCCTATTTTAATTTAATTATTAATGATCCCTATGGTCAACTAAATTGTGGTGTGCTTTGTAGTTGTACTACTAATCAACCGCCCTTTAATTTTCCTTACTGAATATAATATGCTGATAGCTATTCAGATGTCTCAATGACATTAAGTTCTCTACAGAATGAGGTAGTGCTAGAATTTGAGGTAAAATTCCCATGCATTAAACAAACATATACATAAATACTTTCTATTTTACAATTCTTGTAAAATATGAGCAATACTTTAGTTTGGCTCGCTTTAAATACACTTCACATAAATTCAGAGAAAATATAAATCTGGCAATTTGGCTTGGCTCTCTCGTTCCAGCAATAGAATTTGTGGTACAATAATAATATTATAAATATATGTGGATCTTGATGAGAGTGAACATAATTTTCTAGGTATCCCTTTAAACATCAAAATTAGAATCAATAAAATTAAGGGAAAAAGTTTGCTCCTCCAAAATCCACCAACGGTGTTCAATTTCCACTTGAATTTTGAAGAAAAATAAAATTATTTGTACTACTTTCCTTTACAATATTGTAATTATTGTTTTCTAGATTTTAAAAAATTAAATAAGTTTTATTAATGTGAATAAACATAAATGTAAGTTTTGTTAATTATAGTGTTTTAGTATTGTTAATTAATTCTTTACATGACCTAATCCTAACTTTAACTCACACCCTAATTGTAATTTTATTCCTAACCATAACCCTAATCTTAACAATAAATTTTAAACAATTATCCTAATCCTGGACCTATCTCTAACCTTAACTATGGTCATAACACTATCCATAACTATGCTCGTAGTAACTATAATAATAAAGAATCATAGTGACATTACAAAAAAAATTCTATGAATTAATATTGGGAATAAGATTTGGAATAAAGATATTAGATAAATAAAATTTTGAAGCATTACATTATTAATCATATTTTAGTGATTTTTATTAGTGATAATTTATTTTTAATTTATTTTAATTTTTTAATAGTTCTAACCATAAATTTTATCTTATTCTTAGTTCTAATCCTAATCCTAATTATAATGATTTTAAGATTATAATTATTATTAATAATACTAAGATTGGGATTATAATTTAATTAATAATTATAATAATTTTAGTTATTTTAATTCAATTCTTATTTGTATTTATTGATGTTTTGAAGTTAATAAAATTTGGAAAATAAAAAAGTGGCAATGTCAAATAGTTTAAGATTTAATTTAAATTTTAGATTTACAATTTAAATCTTATTTTCATATTGTAGTGGTTGCCTTCATTTATAACACTATGTTATATTTTTTAACAAAAATAGGAACACTTAGTGAGCTCTTCCTATTTGAACTTGTTAATCTCTACTATTTTTAAAGTAAATCTTAAATAAAAAATAATAATTTAGATTTGTATATAATATTATTTTATGTAGTAAATCATAAATAAATAAATATAATTTAGATTTGCATACAATATTCTTTTATAGTAAATCTTAAATAAAAATTAATAATTTAAATTTACATATACTTTATAGAAGATCTTACTACAATAGTTTCACCTTGTTTCTTAATGGTCGATACCTTGTGAAGATTGATGAATAAAAGCACAAAGGAAAATGTGAGATAAATATAAAACAATAGCATCAATTTGAAGTCAAAAGCCATTTGAACAAACCATGTAATACATGTCTTTAGTGTTTTTCTTAGTCACATAATAAACATACTCTCTAAATGGCATTGTGATGACAAACCTAGTCAAAATGTACCTCTACACTTTTAATAGTGTCAAGAATGCAAGCCTACATAGAAAATGTCAACAAAACATTAACATCTAAGTTTATAAAAATTTAATAAAGTCAATAAAAACTACAACAACAAATAATTTAAAATGTAAATTAAATATTAGAAACACACATAAATTATAGATCATCAATCAATGATTTATTTTTATAAACTTTCAAATTAGGGTGGACGTCATGTTGATTGACTCCATGACTTTATCACATTGAGTGATTCCGTGATGAACTATTTTCCACAAATGGGTGTAGCGATTGTGGGTGTCATGTTGAGAGACTCCATGACATGAATATTTGGAAAGATATCTCCCTAGCTAAGAGGGAGTTTTGATGTAGTAGCAATGGGAGATCTCTTTCTCCTTTAAAACCAAAAATAAATAAAAAATCCATTGAGGCCGACTCGAGAGATGTGACGCCTCATTTTCAAAAATAATAATTTATATTTTTTTTAATTTCATTAAAGTTGACTTAATAAAAGACGCCACCTTTTGTAAAGTCATCTCACTTTGTAAGAGGTCAACCCTTCATGACAAGTCACTTCAACATGTATATATTCAAGGCGTCTCCCTCCTCATTTGGTAATTTTCAATTCAATCAATACAAGTTCGCACTGCAAGGAGGAGTTCGATTATTTGTAGTAGATCACTATTTTTCTTCAAGTCGATTATCATGAAGGAGGATTTATATCAATTGTATATTCGCACCTAGGAGAGGTGCTATCTCACATTACTTTGAATTAGCCTTGTGTTTGGGCCAATTTGTAAAGCAGATTTCTGCTCTTTGCATTCTAATATAAGAGATATATCTTTGGTTGGGTTTTTCTCCCTCAAGAAGTAGGGGTTTCCCAGGGTATTTGTTGTGTCTATTGTTCATTATTGTTGTATTTTTTCTTAATTCACTTCTAATCCTAAAATTAATAGTTTAAAGCTCAGTTTCGGCTTCCTCCGTCTTATGAGACCCCAATCCAAAAAATCAAGTAATTAGTTACATTTGGGTTGCTACAGCTTCTCTCTATACCTTGTCATGACAACTTCCTTAAGATTAGAAATGACCTAACAATCAAAACCTTCAAAATTTTCCTCTCTAGTTGATATATAAACAACTCCTTCCAATAATCTCATTATCCCACCGGCTTAACCTTAAATGGAATTGCAAAGTTAGTAGATCAAGATGGAACAAGTTAAGCTCCTTAATCTGGAAGTCTAAAGTTGATTAACAAGCCCAATTGATAGCCTGGAAAATTCTCCATGTCAAGATGCCCATTGGCAATCGAATCTCCTTCATTTCCCCTCCAACATGTCCATTTTGCTCCAAAAAAGAAACAATCAAACATGCTTTTTGGTTTTGTCCCCATGCACGAAATATCTGGAACTAGATCTCTTCTCTAACTTCTTTGTGTTGTTTCCTCAAACGTGGTCTTGGAGAATTGCTCTTCTTGGTCTCTCCTCATCTCACAATGTTATTACTCAGACCCTTAGACACATCACTCTTAAACACATCTAGATATTTCGATGTTTGGCAGCTCTCTCTCACACCTTTCAACCCCTGCAAGCCGAATTGATGACTATCTATGCTAACCTTTCTTTGCAGATCCCCGTTCTTCAATCTGTCATCTAGACTAATGCTAACCTCAAAAAGATATTGGATGATTTTCAAACACAACTCAGTACCTTTGAGGAAAAAATTAAAATATAGGGCATTCAGGTTGGCAACAAAATTCTTCAATTGGGGGTTCCAGATTATACTATGTGTTTGGCAGTCTTGTTGATGGCAGAGGTGTGACATTTTCAGCTACAACTTATCAGCAATGAATCATCCCAGAGCATCTTCCCTGCTATAGAGTTCATCAACTATGATCACTGCACTTTGAAGTGACCCTCCAGGCATAATTGGAGGAGCAGAGTGCTTTTGTGTGATTGGAAGTTGTTCTCATGCAAGTGGTTGAATATGTATGCAAGGTTTATGAAACGCAACAATAGCACATGTTATTTCTGATTGTATCTTTGTAACTTTCAGCTGTTTCTAGCACTATTTTGCTACTTTTTCTTATGCTATTTTTTAACATTCTGTAGCTGTTTTCCTCTGGACTTCTCTGCTGTTGTTCTTTAATAGCATTGTTGCTGAATTTCTCTACTGCTGTTCCTTAACAAACCACTTTCATCTCCTTGAGCTCTCTATCCTGATGATGGATCACAGAGTGTGATCCGAAATGTTGATCCAAAAAAGCTTACACAATCTAATCCAGAAATAGCTTCTCTGAACATTATTGCTGCTTTGATGTAATTTTGTTTATCTTAATCCAATAAAAAAAAAATATTGGAGGCCCTCATACAAACCACTATGCCCAAGTTCAAGAACATATTACAAAGACACCATTGAAGTATAGCACTATTTGAAAGCCCTAAGATCGATCAAGGTGCCGGAAGATATTCATACCTCTGTAACGAGTCTGTAGATAATAGATATCTTTCACAACTATAAAATTATAAAATTTTGGTAAGGTACACTTTTGTCTAGATTCCTTGTTATCTCTCATGTGAAAAAAAACTCCTCCGAATTGTTAGGAACCATCTAGTGAATTCTCAGTAAAGTGGTAGAATCCTTCTACCTTGATGCAAACAAGGCAAATTCCTATTGGCCTGGGCAACGCTGTCTGTTTCGAGTTTTATGAGGTTCGACTTCGAGCAATGTGCACTGTACAACGTCCGACGTAAGATTTTTTATGAAGACATTTAACAACGGTCTCCTTTTTCATGGAATGTTTGCAACGGTTGTGGGGCTTTGAATGTGAACGTAAGCTTTGAATGTGAACGTAAGAAAATCTTATTCCTAGTTGGGAGAGAATGCAATCTTACGAAAACCAGAGGCTGGTTTTGCGCCCCTCGTATTGTCTTGTCGGTGTACAAAAACAGAGGCTACGCCGTAAAATGCGTAATTAGTAACTTATGTACTAGTTAAGCAGCATGAGTTTTCCACAGTTCAAAAATATTGATTTTGGAATCATAACTTTAAAAAATATTATTATGTCTCAAAATATTTGGAAAATTTAATTAGTGGTTTTATAGACCTATAATAATAAGGAAAGTTCAAATTTTATGTTGAGAGTAATCAGGTGAAAGTTCAGAGAAATTCATAGAGAAGGGAAAGTCTAGTCAATTATACCGACCTTGTGGGGATGATAGCAATATATATAAGGGTGCGAGAAGGCCAGTGTTGCAGGCAACAACGGATCAAATTCTAAAGCAATAGATTTTCTGGGAGCTGTTCAGCTTCAGATTCAGGTGAACAACAAAACTACGCATTCAGTCTCAATTCTTGTTTCTATTCTCTTTCCCTATTTGACGTTCTGGGTGTTTAATTGGCAGAATATGTTGTCCAACAAAGATTCTTCTCCGAGAGAAGATGGAGTAAAACAAGATCCTCAATCGGCCTCAACAGTGCTCGCAATACAACAAAATCATCCTTCGGCAGCACACAAGACAGGAGAGCAGAGCCCATCTAAGAGAAGACGTAAATCCGTTCTACAGGTGGCAGTAGCTTTGTTTGGCGGAAGCTTGACTGTTATGATGGCGATGCCGACACGTGTGGGCGAAATGAAAAAAGTTGATTCGGGCCACAACATTGCTTTCAACATAGTTTTGGTCACAGACACGGTGACTTTGCTCGCTTCGATGCTGGTCGCCATCATTCTGGCCACCGAACCGGCTGGAAAGGTCGCCTCGTTAATGGAAATCGTTGTGTGGGTGGCAGCAGCAAGTTTTCTTTCGGCTTTCTTGGCTGCCGTCTATGTTATGATGATCCCTACTGTCGACTAAATTGTGGTGCGGGTATCATGGTGATGGTAGTGCTAATATACTGGCCTTTCATTTTCCTTACTGAATGTAATACTTTGATAGCCATTCGAATGCGTCAGCGCTGTATAATATTACTGGCAAAGGCAAAGAAAGTTGTTTGATTTTAAGTTATTGACTCGAAGGGCGTTTTGAGGTAGAATTCACATACAGAAATCATTTCTATTTTACAAGACTTGTAAAATCTGATTAATATTCTGGTTTGGCTCACTTTTACAACGATAAAAATACATACTTCACATAAATTAATGTAATAGACTAGGGATATTTAGTTTTAGAAATACTCGTAATGGAATAAATTTGATGTAGTGTTGAATTTTGTTATTTTAATATATAAAATAGATGATTTTGATATGCTTTGTATTTTAGATTCTTTGTAAAATTGTAACATTTTTTTTTGTCATTCATAAAGTTTTAGAAATACTTGTAATGGATCAAATTTGATGTAGTATTGAATTTTGTTATTTTAATATAGAAACTAGGTAATTATGATGGCATCAGCAAAATTCGCCACCAACAATTCATCGTTGAAAAGTTCACCACCAACAATTTACCGCAATAAAATTCATCATCATGACAAATTCACCTCAAGGAAAATTCACCTCCGGTAAATCGTCAACTTTTAATGCAATGAGTTTTATGCAGTGGTGAATTGCTGGTGGCGAATTTTCCTTGAGGTGAATTTGTCATGGCGGTGAATTTTCCGGCAATGAATTGCTAGCGGTGAATTTTCCTAGAGAAAATTTTGATGTGCTTTTTATTTTAGATTCTTTGTAAAATTGTAACAATTTTTTTGTCATGCACAAATCTTGAAAAATTCAAACACTTAAATAAATCATTCAATATACAAAATATGCACAACTCATCTCATCTAGAAATGGTAACACTAATTGAATCAACAAGGTCTTTCACATATGTTGCTTTACACAAAATATCTGAATAGCGAGATAGAAAAGAAATAAACAATAATGCAAGTATTTTCATGGTTCTATAACATTCTAAAAGAGGACTTGGAAATTTTATTTTAGAATGATTTACTTATATATAAACATTTCTGACAAATAGATAAAGATATATGCCCCAACAAAGAAGAAATCATCAATACTTCGAAGCACATGTGAATACACAAAAATATAATGCATGGTATGTTGATCACATTGATCAAATTGAAGATGTTCTAGAAGAGGAATGCTACTCTAATAAAGAGATGGATAAACAAGATGATGTAAAAATGAATAGATTTGAGAGTTATTATCTCAAATGGGCCTTGCTAATAGTGTCAATGTCAATGAACTTGAAATGCTAGGTTGACATGATTTTGACAACAATAATAAGTGGGAAAATACAATATTCTTGCATATTTGCATATTGCAATTCAATTTATAAACACAAACAGGATGTTCCAAGAAGATGTCCATCCCCCCTTAAATTTGTACAACCAAAACTATATGTTGTCACCAAGAAAACAACTACCATTTAGTATCATTACAAATCACTTATTAGATAATTCCTAAAAAGTATACTATATATGGTCATACAAGGAATTGTAGGCGCTAGAAAATCCTATTTAATTAGTTGCATAATAAATTCATTTCAAAAATTGCTACCGAAAAGAGTAAACCCATTATGTATTCTTTCCCCAAGAGGAATTGCAGCATTTATTATACAAGCCTTGACTAGACATACAACACTCATGATTCTAATTAGAGAAATGCAAACATTTCAAGGACAAGCATTGTAAATATTTTAAGAAGATATGAAAAACATACAATATTTTGACATATGAGATGATCTTTGTTGGCCCAAAACTACTATTAAAATTTGACCCAAAACTACTATTAAAATTTGATAGCGAGTTAAATGAAGCAATCCCCCATCAATAAAATTTCTATTGTGGTGGAATTTGTGTAATTGTTATAAGAGGCCTTGCCCAACTGCCACTTGTTATGGATAAACCTATTTATGCATCACACACAAGTACAAGAAATCTATGACACAAATTTAATACAATTGTTACATTAGAAATAATATTTAGACAACAAGGTCATAATCCAATTTAAATATTCATCGTACATTACAAAAAATGTATAATGTAGAACCAACACAACATGATTGAGAATTATAAATGAATCACACAAAAAATAAACTTGCAATAGTTGAAAAAGAAGATTTTGATGAATCGATATACTTATTTACTACAAATGAGCTAGTAACATTACATAGAAAAAAAGTGTTAAAACTACTAATTCTACCCATTGCACTCTGTTTTATAGTAAATACACAATGTAAGTTAGGCACTAATAGTAATAATGAGTAACTTCCTCAAGATGCATTAGTAAGCAAATTTCAACGTGTCATGCTTACAAAAAAATGATGGATCCAAGCTAGAAACGCAAATGGATCTCTTGGAGAGGTCAAAGATATTTTATATCCCATCATATCTAAACTTCCATAATTCCGAACATACATTGCAATAACATTTGATAACTATAATGGTTGACTATAAAATGAAGTAAACCCAAAAACTATACTAATACAACCTGTATCATGAGGCAACTATAGACAAATAGTACTATACATGGAATGGGCTATCACTATACACAAATCACAAGGCCTTACACTAAATAAAGTCATAATCAATATTGGTAAAACTAAAAGAAAAGGCCTCACATTTACAAAAATATATAGAATCAAATCCATAAAAGGCCTTCGTATAGAGCCTACATTCCCTTTTGACCACTATTTCAAAATGTAAAAATTTCATACAACGTTATTAGAAGGAAGGAAAAATCTCACCTACAATTGCTCTCACAATAGCAAATTTGGGTATGTATAATTAGTTGCACACTCTCTCAAATTTTAAAGCTTTTAATTATCCTCTTTTTAAAAGAGAAAATAATAAACTAATCAATTTTAATTTTTAGCTTACATAGGTATACAATCAATGAGGAAAAAAGAAAAAAAGAAAAGATTTAACCTCCTTCTCAAGAATTTATCTTTTTTTACTAAATTTGCATATGTAATAAAATGGTTACAAATTATGGTCTTTCATCTAACAACATTGTGTTTCAATGTATATGAATAACAATAGTTTAAAAGAGAATCTACAAAGAAGATTATGACTTACAAAGATAAACAAACAATCTTATGGAACTTTGATCAATGTCAAATGAACACTAATCTTATATTCGAATTGAAAGAAAGTAGACAATTTAGTCATAACCAATTATATTGTCTTATTGATATAATAGCATGTGGCTATTTAAATTTTTCAAAAAATATAAATATCTCAAAAAATGATGAAATTCAAAAAAAAATTGAAAAATTATTCAATAACATGTAGATTTAATTATATATACAATAATTCCATTCCTTTCTATCTAGCCTATAGTTCTTTCTATTAAACGGTCCAATTACCTGAATTTTGCGGTGTACCCTCTGGCTTTCGTACATGGGCGGAACATTACGTGGCTGACGCCAGACAAGGCGTTCTCCCCCAACAGAGAATAGGCGAATATTCCATTGCATTCGAAGCATCCCCGCTCGTACCATTGCGAATGTTCCATAAAAACTCTTTATGTCGAACATTGTACACTCCGACATATTCTCAACCAATAAGTTGCATAGATTTGTCGGAAGCAACATTATTTTGCCGTAGCACATAAGCCATCAATAAATTTTTAGGAGTATTTTATAAAGCGGGCTTTTATAGATTTATAAAGATAATTAAAAAAAATTAAGTTTAGAAAATTTAAGACGTTAATAATTTTATAAGTCTTTTTCATAATTAATGTTAAAAATTTCATTTGAATTATTTTTAATAATAATTAATGTTAAAAATAGTAGATATATGATATATGGTAAAAAGATTTTTGAATTGATAAAGGAAAATTTCAATGAAATTTTAAAGGCATCTACGAAGGACTCTTATTTTAAAGGATAAGATTTTAATTTTTCTCATAGCAAATATTTTTTCATTTAATAAGACATTATATTCCATAAAAAAATATCTTGAAGCCTCCTACATGAGATTGCATTCTTATAATCAAAGTGGTATTGGTGATATGAATTGCCTAATAGACAAAAGTAGATATAAATTGAAGGAAAGATACTATTATGATATGTGATGTTGATCAATTTTTATACCATACCTTTTACGAGAGTTATTCTTAAATATTACTTATTTCATGTGAGTCTCCAATTTGATGTCAATCCTATCTATCAAACCATTTTTTTTATGATGATTATTTTTCAAACTTTTTCTTCAAATTCTATAACGTGTTTTATTATAAATAAAATTACACACATACCCACTAAATTACACATATAAAAAAAATTGGTGGTTATGAAATCTTCCCTTTTATATGACAAAATCTTCTTAAAATTGTAAATATACTTTAACAAAGAAATACTTAAATATGATCATATGAATATCAAATGTAAATTATAATAATAATTTCAAATATTTTTAACTAATAAAAGGACAAGTATTCATATATATATATATATATATAGACCATTCTAACTATTAAAATCTATACAAATTTAGTCGCTTCACGGAGAAGGCAGATTAGGAAAGGATAGGTAAAGGAAAGATATGGCCTGTACACCTGAGTTGGCCTAGTGGTGGAGAACTTGTACTCTTGAAAGAGAGGTCACAAGTTCAAATCCTATAGGGGGTAAGGTATGTACACCTCGTATTGTGGAGCATGAGTTAGGTGCCTCCCTCATATTGGGATTATGAGGAGTCTCATATATTGTAAGCCATCTATAGGCCCAAAAACAGATCGCCTGATATCATGGACTATAAAAGGACCTTTCCTTTCCTTTCCTTTCTTAACGAATGATGTTTCCCACATCCTTTCTACGTGTTGTATGAGAGTGAAGACCAACATCCAAATAATTTCATTGTAAAAATCAATAGAGAAGGAAAAGTCAGGTTGTGATGAGCCCTGCTGGCTCTCAGCTCAATACCCTTATTTTCTTAAGTCTTTAGATGTTTTTTTAAGTTTTTTTAGAGAATTCTTAATAGACAGAAGAGAAGGGGCGCAGCATATTTTTGCTTGTAATTTGAAATATAAAGCAAAAACTCACAAAATGGAAATGCAGAAGTTGTTAATATACTGCAACAATAAGATCATGAATATCAGACATACCAGGAAATCTCCAGTTATTTTATTTAAAACAGAAGCCAGCTTGCCAGCCGAAAATGGTGAAATCAGGCATATGAACATGCCAAATCTCCAGATGTGGTTTCTCCTGTCTCGAAACTAGATACAATCCTCTAAAATAACTAGGCGCCAATGATAGAAGCCAAAACCCACACAAAAGGAAGGCGTTTCAGCCAACTCCTTAACACGCCTTTCTCTAGGCACAAATCCCAATGAAGGCCGTACGACTATGAAAAGAAAGCAAGGAAACTCTGCTGGAAACCTCTGTCTGTGAAGAAGGATGCGCCACCAGTAGAAACCCTCATTTATTTGCATACAACAAAACAGTCTCAATATAAACAATCTATGTATGAATTTGTAGAACCTCTGGCTGAAGCTCTCAACATGCACTGATTCGATTGGTCTTTCACAATCTCAAGAGTGCTCACACTGAAGAGGTAACGTTCTTCAATGGCAGTTGTTCAAACCCTGATCACAGGAGAATGCATAGGCAAAATGCTCAAGGCAATGTGAAATGGTCAAAAGATGAGTTTCTATTGCCAGGGAAATGCTTTATACCCAAATTGGCACACATTTCAAGAAAGTACGCCCTTTTCAATCATTAAAATATTTTAATATTTTAATATGTCCTTTTCAATAGTTCCCATAAAATACTTGAGCACACTTTTTAATATTTTAAGTCATTAAAATATTAAAATCCCTTTTTGAACATTTTTAAGTGATATAAAATATTATTAAAGTCAATGTGACTTTAATAAAAGGCATTTAAGTTAAATAATTAACTTAATCACTTAATATTTCATAACTTGCTCAAAAATATGAATATTCCTATGCCGTCAGAAGCTGTGGACTCCTGAAATGCCAACGCTCGCTGTGATCCAATCACTGTCCACTGAAAACAAGAACAATCAAACTCTCCAAAATGCATCACTGACCCTCTAACCAATCTGGCTAGCCCATAAGGGTCCAATAAAGGACTAACACACTGTTCCCGAGAACTGTCTAGCGAGGGGACATCACAGTCCGCCCTCCCTGAATTTGCTTGTCCACAAGCAAACTCAAAGCCGGATGCTGAAGAATACTATCGCTCTCCCAAGTAGCATCCTCTCGGGTAGATCCCTCCACTTAACCAAGTGTTCCCTGATAACCCGCCTCCGAAGATGACACTCTCTGGAGTCCAGAATGGCCTCAGGTATCAAAACCAGTTTCCTCATCATCCGGGGTGGCAAATCAATAGAAGCAATTACGTGTTGTCCCAACGCCTTTTTGAGGTGTGACATGGAACACGTTGTGAACCCTACTATCCACCGGAAGATCTAGCTCATAAGCCACTTGACCGACACGTCTGACAACTCTGAACGGCCCATAGTATCGCAGCCTTAAGTTTCTTGGAGCCCTTCTTACGAAGGGTAGACTGCCTATAAGGCTAAAGCATCAGGTACACCAAATCATCGATCTTAAAAAGACCGCTCTACTCACCTCTGATCATCATATTATTTTTGCTAATTTTGAGCTTTCTGTATATTTTCCCTAAGTGCTCTCATAATATCCTGGTTCTCCGTAATAAATCACCAGACTGGAAACTCTACTGTCACTCAGCAATAAGTCTAGAAAGCTCAGAGCATCATATCCATATAATGCTCGGTAAGGTGTCATCTGGATGCTCATGTGGTGGGTGGTATTGTAACAATACTCACATAGGTATAACCACCTCACCCATGCCTTCTGCTACCCTGAACTATAATTATTCAAGTACCCTTCCACCCATTTGTTGACGATCTCCGTCTGCCCATCTGTCTGGGGGTGGTAGCTGGTACTTGGGGTGAGCTCTGTCCTGCAAAGTTTGAATAACTCCTGCCAGAAGTTACTCATAAACCTATTGTCCCTGTCACTGACTATACTGCGAGGTAAACTGTGCAGCCTAAATACCTCCCGGAAGAACAAATCTGCCACCTGGATAGCCGTATGTGTAGTAGTGATTGCGAAAAAGTGTGCATATTTCGTCAATCGATCTACCACCACAAAAATACTGTCCTTCCCTTGAGCTTTTGGCAAGCCTGTGATGAAGTCCATGGACAAACAATCCCACTTCCTCTCAGGAATAGGAAGCTGCTGAAGCAAACCTGCAGGGTTTGTGTGCTCTTGCTTGTTCTGCTGACAAACAAGACATTCCCTGACATACTGGAGAACATAGGACTTGAGACCCTTCCAAGAGAATCTCTCCCGTACCTGCCTATAGGTCTTATAGTACCCGGGATGTCCTGCCATGGGTGAATCATGTAATGACCTCAAAACCCTATCCCTCATCTCAGAACCTGGGACCAATAAAATCTTCCCTTTGTAGATGATAAGGTCATCTACAAGTGAATACCTGTCATCTTGTACTGATCCATCTACTATGCTAGAAGCCCATGGGTCCTTAGCATACTATGCTACTATCAAATTCTCCAGTCCTCTGAAACCAGTGTAATAGAACTCAAGTGAGGACGGCGAGATAAAGCATCAACAACCACATTCTGAGTGCCCTTGACATAGGAGATGTCAAAATCGTAAGACTGAAGCTTGCTGACCCATTTTTGTTGTCTCTCATTAAGATCTCGCTGCCCAAGAAAATGCTTCAGACTATTATGATCAGTTTTTACAGTGAATTTACTACCAATCAAGTACTGCCTGAATTTGGCCATCGCGTGCATGATAGCCAACATTTCCTTATCATAGATACTATAACTCTGTTCTGGCCCTCTTAGCTTTCTGCTCTCAAAAGCTATAGGGTGTCGATCCTGCATAATAACTGCACCAATACCCTCACCACTGGCATCGCAATGTAACTCAAAGGGTTTAGTGAAGTCCGGTAGGGCCAAAACAGGACATGAAGTCATGAGAAGTTTGAACCTCTCAAAGCATGCTTGTGCTAATGGTGTCCACTCAAAAGCACCCTTCTTAGTCAAATCAGTTAGTGGCGCAGCATGCCACGAGAACCCACTAACAAACCGATGATAGAAGGCACACAATCCTACAAATCCCCTGAGCTGTGTTAATGTCTCAGGTGTAGGCCAATCAATGATGGCTCGAACCTTCTCTAGATCCATGCTGACTCCTGCACCGCTGATGATGTGTCCCAGATATAAAAGCTCTGCCATGCCTAAAGCACATTTGGACTCCTTGGCATACAAGGACTCCTTGTCAAGTATACTCAGTACCTCATCCAAGTGAACCATGTGTTCCTCCCATGATTTTCTATAAACCAGGATGTCGTCGAAGAACACTAATACAAATTTCCTCAAGTGAGGATGGAAAACTCGGTTCATTGTAGATTGAAACGTGGCTGGAGCATTGGTTAAACCGAATGGCATAACCAAGAAATCATATTGTCCACAGTGACATCTGAACACAGTTTTCTCTATGTCCTCTCGGACTCTGATCTGATGATACCCTGTCCTCAAATCAATCTTTGAGAAGTAGCAAGCTCCATGAAGCTCGTCTATCAACTCATCTATCCGTGGAATAGGATACCTGTTCTTTATTGTTTTCCTGTTGAGCATTCTGTAATCAATACACATCCTGAGTGTACCATCCTTTTTCTTCACCAAAATAACTGATGAAGCAAAGGGTGACTTACTCGGCCTAATGTGCCCCATAGCTAACATCTCCTTAATAGTTTTTTCAATCTCATCTTTCAAACGCTTGGGGTGCCGGTAAGGAGTAATCATAATCGGTTTCGTGCCCTCATCCAGCTCTATAATATGCTCAATACCTCTATCAGGAGGTCTGCCTAGTGGAATAGCACTGAATACCTTTGCATGTTTGATTCAAAGTTCTTGCACATCTGGATGGTATGAAGAAGCTTGCTGATCCAACTGTGAAGGCATTAGCTTGCACTCAGCAGCCCACTCTACCATATCATTATGAATCAATCGTTCCATTCTACGGAGTGAAATTTCTCTGAGGTTGCTGTCCTTGATGGCTTTTAGAATATGATTTGTGCCATCAACAGTGAATTTCATCTCCATGTCACGCAAATTAAGCGTGAACTCACCTATTGCATGAAGCCACTTCATGCCAAGTACTATGTCCGTACCTCCCATGTTTACAACATAAAAATCTGCCTTGAACTCAAAATTGTTAAGTTTCAAAGGCAAGTCAGGTATCATCCTCTCACAGTTGAGAGTGTATCCATCTACAACCTTCACACGTATGCCTTCAAACTGCTGAGTTTGAATACCCCGTTTCTCCACTAACCGTGAATCGATGAAGTTATGGGTTGCACCTATATCAAGGAGAGATATGACCCTTTGACCAGCTAGGATCCCATGGAGTCTGAAAGAACCCTCTTTCTACATGCTGGACATATGAGCCTCCTTAAGTTCTATTTCCACTGCAATTTCTGCCTCATTTTCTGACTCTTCTCCATCTGTATCATAGATTGGAGCTTGCTGATCAGAAAAATCAGTCAACGCTTCTCCCTTGTAAAACCACTCCATATGCTTGTTCTGCCCTTTAGGTTTGAGGGGGCAGTCATGATTAAAGTCATACGGACCCTTACAGTAAAAATAGAGTTTTCTTCTTCGTAAATCATTCATTGTTTCTCGATCTAAAGGGGCTACAAATTTCTTTTTCTGATCTGCATTATCAGCCTTCTTTGGATCTGATTTATTCTCCATGAATGAGGTGGTAGGCTTCGAGCTAAAAGGATTACGAGGTGTAGATAGCTCCATGCTGCGAGCTTTCCTCATTGCCTCCTGTAAAGTAGGTGGATCAAATGCTTTTATCCAACCTTTCATGGGCTCGAAAAGACCTTCAATGAACAAGATGATCAACCTTCTTTCTGAGATCCCAGTCACCATAACAGATAGTGTTTGGAATTCACCAATGTACGATTCCAAGCTACCTAACTGTTTCAGTTGTGCCAAATCTCTGAAGAAGAGCTCAGGATCCCTTCTGTCAAATCTCTCTACCAATCTATCAGTAAACTCTTGGTAAGAGGTAATCCTGTCATGATGAAGAGTAGTCATACCATGAATCCACCAGTCATGTGCCATGCCATCAAGATGAAGTGCTACAAAACGAATGGCATCCTCCTCTGGCATGGGGCGTAGTGTCAAGAATGTATCCAGTTTACTAACCCAGGCACGTGCTGTAACTCTACCACTGCCATCATAGTGAACGAAGGTTAGTTTGCTGGTTGCCTATCTGAGATCATTCTGTTTGTGTCTAGGCCACCTGTCATTCCTGCTCCTGGTGTGTTCTCTCTTCTGGCTCATGAATCTGTCAAAGTTAAGGTGCTCCTTAACCCTTGGTGGCAAATTATCCCACTCATCATGCATAGCCATAATATTATCTACAAAATTAATCTCACCACCTTGTTCAGCTTTGTCCACTTCCTCAGCATCATCTCTGGTGAACATGGGATATGTAGCTCTCTCATAGGTGCGTACTGGATCTATAATTCTTTGAGGCTCTCTGTGGATACTGCCATCTCGATCTGGATCCAAACTATGAGCCCTGTTCATTGACAAATTTTGAACATTCGTGCTGAGTTGTTGAAGAATAGTCGCCCCCTGTTCTTGCCCTGCAACCATACCTCTGAGCACGTCTTTAGCTTCTCTGTCCTCATCCTCCCAAGTATTCCTGTGAGAACTTTCTCCATCCATGTTCGCCATATTGTCCCAATCTAATTCCTCCTCCTGATCTGCAAACGGAAATGGTGGAAAAGGATTTTGGTCGCCTCTCTGATTTCTAGGACCCCCTCTGAAATAGGACTTGCCAAAACCCTCTTTATTTGACTTCATAAATTTCTCAAATCCCACAAGCTGGCAGGATGTGAGCTCTGATACCACTGTGATGAGCCCTGCTGGCTCTCAGCTCAAAACCCTTATTTTCTTAAGTCTTTAGATGTTTTTTTAAGTTTTTTTTAGAGAATTCTTAATAGACAGAAGAGAAGGGGCACAACATATTTTTGCTTGTAATTTGAAATATAAAGCAAAAACTCACAAAATGGAAATGCAGAAGTTGTTAATATACTGAAACAATAAGATCATGAATATCAGACATACCAGGAAATCTCTAGTTATTTTATTTAAAACAGAAGCCAGCTTGCCAGCCGAAAATGGTGAAATCAGGCATATGAACACGCCAAATCTCCAGATGTGGTTTCTCCTATCTCAAAACTGGATACAATCCTCTGAAATAACTAGGCGCCAATGATAGAAGCCAAAACCCACACAAAAGGAAGGCGTTTTAGCCAACTCCTTAACACGCCTTTCTCTAGGCACACATCCCAATGAAGGCCGTACGGCTATGAAAAGAAAGCAAGGAAACTCTGTTGGAAACCTCTGTCTGTGAAGAAGGATGCGCCACCAGTAGAAACCCTCATTTATTTGCATACAACAAAACAATCTCAATATAAACAATCTCTGTATGAATCTGTAGAACCTCTGGCTGAAGCTCTCAACATGCACTGATTCGATTGGTCTTTCACAATCTCAAGAGTGCTCACACTGAAGAGGTAATGTTCTTCAATGGCAGTTGTTCAAACCTTGATCACAGGAGAATGCACAGGAAAAATGCTCAAGGCAATGTGAAATGGTCAAAAGATGAGTTTCTATTGCCAAGGAAATGCTTTATACCCAAATTGGCACGCATTTCAAGAAAGTATGCCCTTTTCAATCATTAAAATATTTTAATATTTTAATATGACCTTTTGAATAGTTCCCATAAAATACTTGAGCGCACTTTTTAATATTTTAAGTCATTAAAATATTAAAATCCCTTTTTGAACATTTTTAAGTGATATAAAATATTATTAAAGTCAATGTGACTTTAATAAAAAGGCATTTAAGTTAAATAATTAACTTGTTAAATAATTAACTTAATCACTTAATAATTCATAACTTGCTCAAAACTCTGAATATTCTTGTGCCATCAGAAGCTGTGGACTCCTGAAATGCCAACGCTCGCTATGATCCAATCACTGTCCACTGAAAACAAGAACAATCAAACTCTCCGGAATGCATCACTGACCCTCTAACCAATCTGGCTAGCCCACAAGGGTCCAATAAAGGGCTAACACATTGTTCTCGAGAACTGTCTAGCGAGGGGACATCACACAGGTATACACTATCGACTACGTGGAGATAAGGCCAATATATATGCAAAGTTACCTAGTGGTTTTTATATCAAATGAGCATCACCTCAATTGTATCATCCACATAATAAATCGCTATAGTTAAGGATGTAGTGCTAGGATTTGAGGTAGAATTTACAAGCATTAATCAAACATATAGATAAAAGCATTAAATAAACATATAGATAAATTGTTTCTATTTTAGAATTATTGTAAAATCTGAATAATATTTTAGTTCAAGGATCGCTTTACAACTGTAACAATACCATGCACTTTACTTAAATCACGAGAAAATAGAAATTTGGCAATTTGGCTTGGCTCTCCCATTCCAGTAATAGAATTCATGGTGGAATACTATTACTATAAATATGCATGGATCTAGATCAAAATGAGCATAATTTCTCTGAAACACCAAAATTATAATTAATAAAAATAAGGGAACAAAATTTCTGTTCCAAAATCCAACGATGATGTTTAGCTTCCACTCGATTTTGAAAGAAAAATAAATTATTTGTATTATTGATTATATGTTTTAATGATAAATAATATTTTAATAATTAGTTAATCTTACTCCTTATCGATGTTAAATATTGGTGAAATTTTAGGGAGGTTATTAGGTTTCTAAGGTAAAGTTTTCTTAGGTTAAGCCTCTATAATTGTTGGCTTCATGACTTTCACAAATTTTGGTAAACAAAAACAAGTGTACAAATATCCTAGGATGATAACCCTAGTGGAGATAGTTTTTTTAGTGTTATAATTGAAGTGTCACTATAGTGAATGCACCTTGAATGTGAATGATTATTCAATGAATGTTTGTGGATCATACAATAAATGAATGTATTTTAATGTCTAGTAATATTACTTCATAGCAATAAATCATGTGGAATGTGTACCAAGTCAATTCATGGTAGGAATGAAGAGGGTGGGAGTTAGAAAAACTTTAATTTTTAGGGATCAAATGCACATTTCAATGTGATTGAAATAAATGAGATTGACTCAAGATGAGGAAGTGATAATTTTAATGTGGTGAATAAATGTTTGGACATGGGTGGGAATTAAAATTATGATAAATATTAAATTGTACAAGAATATGTGTGGATATGGATAATATAGGTTCAAATATTTTAAAATATGTGAAGGTAAGGATAAGTGAAGGATTGGGGAATGAGATTAACTTTGTGTAAGATTTCACCATTTATCAATATATGATTGTATTAAGACATTCTCTCACTTTGGTATGAAGGTGAAATATAGTATGTACATGCATTTCAAAGGTGATGATCACTTACAAACATGCATGCAAGTAAATACTTAAATATAAAAAGGATACCATGAACATATAAAGTAATGTTTCCTACTAGATCTTATTAATTTTTTTCATCCTTCAACAATTATGCTCCTTCGGAATTTACAAATATTAAAAAAATTGTATCACATTTTTTTTCATAAAATAAAAACTTAATTTAATTGTCTAATACAATGAAGAGTGGGAAATGAGAATTAGGGTTAGGAAATTCAATTGATATGGTATGTTGTCAAGTGGCATATAAAAAAATGCCATGCTATGCAATAAATCTCCTTTACGCATAGTGAAAAGTATCCAAATATAGGTACTTGAAATTTCTGCAAAATCAACAAAGGAGTATCAATGCCATAATATCCCCCCTACAACTATTTACATCCATAAGATGTAAGGAATTAGAGTAGAGGGTAAATATTACTTGAAAGGTAAGTATAAGCTAATCATATCAGCATATAAATAATGTAAATTAACAGGTATCATGAATACATCATGTAATAAGGAAATAGCACATGCATAGTAAGAAACACATGAAAGTATATGGCATCATGATAATCGTGATATATAAGGTTTCTCCCTATATAAGAAGATAAAATGGTAATGTAACCAACTCTCAAATGTCATGTTGTTGCCCACACAACATTCCTAAATTTCTCTATGGACATCATGGAACCCTTTTCTAAGTTGGCCCTATTCATTTGGTCCTTGGATTTTGATCTTATAAGTGTGTCCCTAGATAGTCCTTTGCTAAAAAAAATATGACTCTACTAATAAAAAATTTGATATCATTGATTTTGGTCTTATGAATTCACTTGTTGTCTCCCTAGGTCCTATTTAATTTTTTAAATTTCATATTGGTTCAAAGCAGTAGTGAGTCTCATTTTTGTATCAAAATAAATCAATGTAGCAAAAAATCATGCCAAAAATTGTCAAGATTCAACCTAATGGGGATTTCATTGAAGTCCATTAGATTAAATCTATTCAACAACTGTATGGACATTTTGTGGCTCATCATGGTAGGGATCAAGGAGAAGGGGATTTTATTGAACCTCCTTAGATTGAACATCCCTTGGAAAACTATATATAAGGTGTTGGTGTAGTGTTTGAAATGCACATGGGAGTTAGATTGATGTGGATTTGATCAAACCTACCCATGAGGTATCCTATCTTAGCCTTTTCCCCTACTATCCATATGATGTAATTTTAGCTCAACCAAAATAAGCCAATTTAATACATCATGTACAATGTGGTCAAAGAGATTTTAGAAGTATGTAGCACTCAAAATTAGCTTTTTAAATATTATAATATATAATAGGTTCTTATATAATATTAAATTTTTAATTTATTTTATAAGTAAGATAGGTCCATAATAAAAAAAAGGTAAGGATATCTATTTGAGACATTAGAAAAATAAAAATAAAAGATTTTAAAAATTCAAAATAAATATTTACACTCCACATGTTCTTGTTTAAATAACATTAAAATTTCAAGAATAAAGAAAAGAGAAATGTATTATGACAAAATGAAGGTCTAAATATTAATTAGTACCAATTAATTTAAATTAATAATAAATACAATATTCAATAAAAATTGCCACAAAATATTTGCACACTAGATATTGGATTTAATGATCAATTCTAGGGATTCCTTGTAAGATTTTATTTGTTGTAAAATTTATGCGTTATCATAGAATGTCACTCACTATTAAACTATAGAAAACTAATAAAAAATATTGAAAAGTAACCAAAATTAAATCCAAAGAAATACATTGGTTGCTCACTATTTGAACTAGTTTATGGTATTGATGCAAGTCTACCAATCATCCATTTGATGACTTTTTACAAGTTTTTGTGGTAATACAAAGAATATTTTATGATGTCATGATTGATAGACTACACTAGCTTATTGAACTTGATGAAATTAGAAGGAAGGCTCAACCTATGAACATGAATAAATAGCAAGTCAAGCGTTTGTTTTACAAGAAGACTAGCACTATAAAATCAAAAGTAGGAGACCTAGTCTTAGTATGGAACATTAGAACATAGGACAAGGGTAAACATGTCAAATTTAACTCTTTGTGACTAGGTTAATATTGCATTAAAAATATGTGTGGTGAAGATTCATGTACTTTATTAGAAGCTTGAATGGTGAGTTTCAAGAGTTTCTTATGCATGGAAAATTCTTATAAAGTTATCTCTCATAATCTTTAGTGTATTATTTAACATGCATAGGCTAGTTATCTCTTATGATGGTGAAACTTTTTTATATTTTTGCATCTGCAAAATATTAGATAGTTGTTTTTCAAGGTGAAGTGTGATGTCTCACCATTTTTTAGTCTCATTTTTCCTTCTTACCTAGAGAAGTCTTGGGATCTCACTATGCCAATCAATGACACATATTCCCAACTAGATTGAGTGTTGAAAACTAGCTATATGGATTTATTTTTCCATAAATTTGGTTGAACTAGACATGTTACATGGTGATATTATGTAAACCTACCTTTAGTAACTAATCTAAGAGAATATATGCATTTTTTTACTTAGGAAATTTTACTTAAAAGCAATTTTCAAGTTTTTTTTCAATGGCCTAAACCCCATAAAATCCAAAAAAAAATTGTTTCTAAGAATTTTTGGGTGTTTCTAGGGTGTTTTGTGTGGTTCACAAGACTTTCCCTTCTAATTGTAGTTCAATTTAGTTGGAGATACCCACTCAATTCTATACTAAGTTATTTTTTGGCTATTACGCTTCTATAGAAAGATGAGATCCATCTACACTTGGTAGAACCCTAATGGACAACTAAACTAAAACTTTGTATCAATATGTAGTCCACATTGAATCCTCATGAATTATTTTTCTTCACTTCACTCCCAACGAGCTAGTTCATATGAAAATCTCTATAGGCATGCCTTTGTTATTTTCTCATTCCTATAGATGATATCATGTTAACATCAACTTGACATCACCATTCCTTTTATTGCAATGCTTCATCCTTCATTTGAATTGAACTTTACAACTACACCTCCTAACCTCACTTCATATGTATTTTCTTGTAGCCCTTCCATCACTAATATCAAGATAACATCACCCACACCTCTTGAAATCATGTTTATGTCATCATTTCTAAGTGACTCCATGTTCATGATGATTCATCGCTATATGATGTCACAATTCCTACTAAAATTGTAGCATTTATACCCCTATGTGACTCTCAACATTCACTTACATACACACTTAACCACATTTTTTTGGTCACCTCTTGTTATAGACTTTTGAACCTCCAACTAAAATTTGTAGGGATTCATCATCTATCTACAATACTTGACATCAAGTTATCCCCTCCACTTTTGTAGTATTTTTCCATCATGCTAACATCATCCTCCAACTATATTGAACATTTCTAGATCCTAAGTGATTAATTTAAGAATTTATAATTTTTTTTGTATATAATCAGTTGGACTTGTCATGGTTGTCATCTTGGTTGTCTAACTCCCAAAGTGTTTTAGTGCTTTATATTTTTTCTACTATCAAGTTATTGGGCATGTCCCTTGACACTCATACCATTTTAATTGTTCCCTTACAATTTTGAGGTCCATTTGTTTCCTTTTAATCTTCCTATAGCTAGGCCTTTAGACTATTCTATCCTTGATTACCATTTCCCTTCATTCTCTACTTCTCTAATCCTCGTTGGCACTAAAAAAAATCCCTTTTAAGATGTGTAGTAAGATGTAAACACTAGAAATCAATGCAATGTTAATCATGAAACTTACTAGGTCTAATAAACTTTTAAATGACAATGATAGTGGTGTGATATTTAATTATATATTATACAACTAATTTATTGATTTTCTAAATAAATTTAATAAGTCACATCACACTAACCAATTAGATAAATATTCATAAAGATATGTTATGATAGAATATGACTTGATGAAGCTCTAATGTCAATTTGAAGACTCTAGGATGAAAATATTTTACCTCATAATATAAATACTATATGAAACTTTAATATTGTAAAATGACATGATTCTAGTGAGAAATGACCTCTGCAATAAGAACATAATAATTATGATAGGTTTGGGTTCCTGCAAAATAGATCATGAAAGAAAATATTTCAAATTGATGGAAAATTTGTTTTGATAAAATGTATGCTCCTCAAATAGTCTTTATATCTACCATGACATTGCAAAATGTTATGCTAATATGAATCAAATTGACTCGTAATAATTAATAGAAAGAGATTTTAAAGAATTAAAATATAAATTTAATATCTTCCAAGGAGTGTCAGTCTCGAATCAACAGTCCATCTCCTACCATGGGTACAAGATGACTGTTAGAAAAATATTAGTTGTCTCTGCCAATACTAATAACAATATTAACATCAAATCATTGTAGAAGTATTACCACATGATGATGTTTGTGTGACCAAAAGAATTCTTTGAAAATACAGTTATATACAAATTAAAAAAATTTAATAATTTGGAGTTTCATTATGTGGCATAATTGGGAAGGACGTGGTGGATTCATTGAGAGTTCTTTTGAGAAAGCAACAAGGCGTCATTCTCATTGAGCTTCTAGTGGTCTATCCAATTCTAATGTTCTTCCAAATAATAGCTTTAACTCTATGAAAGTGTGAATACTTTATTTCTTCGAATCTCAATATTCTTCCAAATAATAGTTAACTCTATGAAAGCGCATTCATATTATTTAGCACATTATTCAACACATGTACAAATAAAACAGATAAAGTATTCTTCCAAATCGTAGCTAATTTTATGAATATGAGGAAAGGAGACAAATTAGACAAAAGTAATATTCAAGACACTAATTAGATGGTAGTGATCCCTCCAACCTCAATGCTCTTCCAAATAGTAGCTAACTCTATGAAAGTGTCTAATTACATTATTCCCTCCAAGAAATGTTCTTCCAAATAATAGTTAACTCTGAAAGTTCCTCCACATTATTTAGGACAAGTATAAGAAAACAAACAAAGTATTCATCCAAATTATAGCTAACTCTAAATAGACAAAGTAATTTTTAAGACACATACATAAGCCCTGATAGGGACCATCTAAATATGACAGTTTGTTTTATTTCATTTGCACATTTTGGCTTTTCTTCATCCTTTCAAAACCTTGAAGGTCAAATATTTTCAAGCACACGCATCTCCAATATGCCTTCTAAATAAAAATATGTTATTTGTCAGAGTAGCATACGAATGAAGATCCCACATTGTCTATACTACAAATAACTACATTAGATACTATTTCTCTCTATGTTGAGTGCCTTGTCCAGTCGGATATATCTTTTATGTATTTGGTTCACCAATTAAACTATAATATTAATTATATCATTAAATTATATTAACTAAAAATACTTATATATAATATTTTTTATTTTATTTTAATTAGTAGTATTATAATGCTGAAAAATGCATTCTATTTTTAATTTAGTTTTGTGTTTAGTTTTAAGTAATGTTTTAGTATTTTTATATAGTTATGTAATTGCAAATTTAAATGATATGAATATATGTTAATTAGCACTTGCATCAAAAGAGGTATGATTATGTTTATATTGTAATTTATATAATATGTTCTACAAATTTGATAGGTTTTCTGTAGTTGGTTTTATAAGTACTTAATGAAAAAACGATACCATATCAAAAGTGTGTACTAATCATTATTAATTAATTACAAGTTCGCTACTATAATAGGTGGTGAATCTTGACATGAGTCATCATACAATATTAGGTTGTTGTAGAAAAATATTAGATTTTTTCTTTGTTTTCCAATAGATTTCGAGAGACCGTGTAAGACATTATTGGACATGAAAATCTTGATAAACTTGATTAATGTAAAGTTTAGATCTATAGACACCTAATCTTCAAAGCTTACAAAAGAAATTGCAACCTGAAATCTACAAGATAATTTACCTCAAATATTCACTTGTGTTGTTTCTTGTGGACCTAAACTACCCTATATAATTAAGTTGAGCAGATGTCAAAAATTTGAAGTTGATGGGAGCCATGTTTGATGCAATTGAGTGTTTTATTAATAAGATTCTAGAGGGAACCTTAAACTTGACTTTTATTAAGTGAAATCTATATGGATTTTCATATCCTTGTTTCTTATAGACTGAATATGCCCAATTTAATTGAATTGAGTTTCCATGTGAAATTCGTATTACTGAGTTGAAATCTGCTGGACCCATGTATTTTAGACTCTAGAGTTTCATTAATTAGATTTTAGAGAGGTCCATACATCCAAATTGTCTGTCTTCATGTTCATTTTCCTAATGGACCCCAAAACTCTACAACACTCCGTCAGTGAACTCTCACATTGAAGATTACTTTAATTAGTGAAGTTTGATAGATCAACGATAAAAGTGAAGATTGGTTGTTGGGAGATTAAGATTGACCAAATAATTAGGAAAATAAATGTTTGTCCAGTGTGTGATACCCTGGATCTTAGTGTATATATGAGTCGCATATCAGTTGGCATAAAACAAATCCATCCATCCGTCATGGAGAACATAGTAAGTGCGAGTACTTATGTTTGCCGCCTCCGTTTATTGCAATCCCCCACGGTGGAAGGCATTGCCATATTGTTTATTAGCCTGCTTGCCCTGTTTGTTAGCCACATCTTGTTAACCAGTAGGAAGAAAAAGTGGCCTCCGTCTCCACCAGTGCTGCCATTATTGGTCAACTTTTAACAGTATCAACATCAAATCATTGCAGAAGTATTACCACACGATGTTGGTGTGACCAAAAGAATTCATGGAAAATACGGTTATGTACAAATCAACAAATTTAAAAATGTGGAGTTTCGTTATGTAGGATAATTGGGAAGGATGTGGTGGATTCCTTGAGAGTTCTTTTGAGAAAATAGCAAGACGTCGTTCTCATTGAGCTTTCAGTGGTCTGTCCAATCTCAATGTTCTTCCCAAGAATAGCTAATTCTATGAAAGTGGCTGAGTACGTTATTCCCTTCAACCCCAATATTCTTCCAAATAATAGGTAACTCTGTGAAAGTGCTTCCACATTATTCAGCACATGTACAGATAAAACAGATAAAGCATTCTTTCAAATCATAGCTTACTCTACGAATATGAGGAAAGGAAACAAAGTAGACAAGGTAATATTCAAGATATTGAGCTTCGCTATAAAGATGCAGTGGTCCCTCCAACCTCAATGTTCTTCTAAATAATAGTTAGCTCTATGAAAATATCTAAATACGTTATTCCTTCTAATCCCAATGTTCTTCCAAATAACAGCTAACTCTATGAAAGTGCCTCCACATTATTCAGACAAAACAAACAAATATTCATCCAAATTGTAGCTAACTCTAAATAGACAAAGTAATTTTTAGGACACATACAAAAATGGAACTATCTAAATATGACACATTGTTTTATTTCATTTCCACATTTTGTTTTTTTGTCATCCTTTTGAAACCTTGAAGGCCAGATATTTTCAAGCATGTGCATCTCCAATATGTCTTTTTTAGCCGATAGGCTCTTTATTGTGGGCTTTGCCCACAGAAAAGTCTCACGCCTGAGAGACGGCAACGGGATTTTGCTGGAGAATGCCCGCCGATGGCTCCAAGACTACTCTTCACACCAGCACCGCCATTGGATATCCATGCACTTCACAACTGCACTTCACACGCCTTGTTAACAACACCACCATTGGATATGCATTTAAAAAAACCTACAGTTAGGGCACCAGCAGAACATTAGCAATTTTGCGAAGGGTAGGGTTTTGAATTAGCAGAACATGCCTGTGGACTCCTTATGGCTCCTGTTCGTGGAGAGAGGCAAACACTGTGACGATGGCAATGGAAATGACAGCTGAAAAGAAATTTCTCATGGGACAAGAAGAAGAGGTATGTTTCTCTTACATCATCTTCTTCTTTCCCTCTGCGTACAAATTCACTCGTGATCCTAAGTCGAAACAAATTCAAGAGCCCTAATAGAATTTCACATTAGGTTCTAAAAACATAAATAAAAAAATAAAACAGACGCTTGATTACCTCTGGAACAATCTGAGCTTGCAAGGCTAGGTGAACTCCGGCGGGAGGCTCAAAAGAAAGATTTTGGATGGCCTTCGGAAAATCCTTCACCAATTTCTTCCAGGAAACGAATGTCCTTTCGTCAGGCTCTAATTTTACATGAAATGCTGCCGTACAGCCCCAACTCCTGTTAATTTATTGTCCGCCATTGCCAACAAAATCAACCGCCAAGGCCAAAAAAATCAAGATTTACAAGATTCTGATAATTTTTCCAGATGAAGGCGATGCACATGTAATTCATAAGAACAATTTGAGAGACACAGGACTGTGATGAAAAAGAGGGGACCTGGAGAGTTCGTGGGCAGTGGGTTTTGGCCTCCCTGGCAGATTTGTTCTTTGATTGTTTGTAGTTCTGTATATTGTTTTCTCTTTTTAAGATCTGCTAATATCTACTTGAGGAGCTTTATTTTGGCCTCATGAAGCTTTCAGAAATTGAGAATTAGCCATAATCTCTGGTAAGAATCATAATTTTATTCTGGAATGCACCATATGTGGAGTGATTCCTCATGAGATTTGACTCCCTGATTTGCCATATGGTATGCTTTCTTATCTAGGGATCTTTGAGTGTTTTGAATTAGAATAATTAAATTTTTCCTCGATAATATCAATGCTTATCACCAAGTATTTAATAGACACACAGTTACAATATAAATACTTGACAGTGATCCCAAGACCAAAGGCATACTTTGAGGTGAATTTTCCCATTTGAGACAAGAACACCTCTAGCTACAGATGTTTTAAAATTTATGTCATAGATTCAGCAAGTAACTATTGACATATGTTGGTTCATTAACGAGACATTGTGTGTTGGCTTTACCATTACAGAGCTTGAAGATGAGCTACCACATTGTAAGGACAATATTTTGTTTATACACGAACTGCAAATATCATTAAATAAAAATCTCTCTTTTAGATTATTTTGAGCACCTGAGGCTGAAGGATCAATCACTATCTCACAATTGTTAGGATGCCCAAATTCAAATCTCTGCTGGAATAATGCTCAAATTCCCTCGCACTCGGCTTAAAGTGGATCGAGTGATGCCATGCCAGATTATAGATAGTGATGTAACCATTTATTTTAGCTTTAGGAAAACTTTGTGGGATTAGTCATAAAATTTGGCAAGATATTTCACTTTAGTTATATCAGTAAAACGCTAGGTTCTTGTGTTGTATATGAGAATGAGTTCAGGAAGTTACATGGAGAAAAGATCCAGCAAGTTTCTGCACAGTCAAAAACCACAGAATCACAACATCCCATAGGTACAGGAGGGGTCAAAAAACAACCACTATTACTTCATACTTTGTAGAATTATATGAGCATAAATGGATTAAATTTCCTCATGCATATTGGTAACAGTTTTAGATCTAGAATCAAAGCCAAAGCTAACTTATTATAGTACAAATGTTAGTGCAGTTCAAAGTATGAAATCTATAATTATCTCTTCTAACGACATTTTGTTGCAATGCATCTGAATTTTAGGACTTCAAAAGAGGACGTGACATTTCCGAGCGTACCAAACTGGAGGATCTTACAAATATAATAAGCCTCTTCTTTTGAGATTTTCATATAACTGATGGGAAGTTTATAGAAGTCACTCATTTTATATAATAAACTGGAGGATCTTACAAATATATTAAGCCTATAAAAGTGTGTGTGCTGAAGTAAAAGAGTTGAAAGGAGAAGTGAAGAGCAAAAGCAAGGCACCGAAAGAGTGCAAGAGCAAAGGCCAAAGAACCAAGGGACAAAAAGCAAGCCAATAGACATGACCAGGGCACCCAAGAGATCAAGAGAGTCAATTGGCAAAAATTTGAAGAAGTCACAAACTAACCAATATAGATTTGCAAAATTAAGATTGGAACACTAGACTCCAAGAGAGGAAACATTGTTACTCCATGAGAACTATGAATAAAAGCTCTCCCAATTGAGAAGATAAAAAGTAAATCCTTTTCTTTTCATTATAGTGCTTTTTTGGGACCCCAAAGCGCCTGAATTGAGGACATGTGATCTGAAGTGGGTCATGAAAAGAATTGTTCAACTTCAGATGGCTGAGTTGATCAATTGTACTTTTTAGTTTTTAGTTCATTTATCTGACAAAGGTTTTAGTGCAGATTCTGAGATAGAACAGAGCAGAGACAGGAAAAAAAATGAAGCAGGGAACATTTTTCAGAAAAACAAAGCCACCCGGTACAGCAAGGTGACAGTTGTGTTTCTTTCATAGGTGAATTCAAATGCGTCATGGTGGTTTCTAATGTTTCAAGTGATTTGGCCAGCAAGGAGAGGCTTTGAATTTATCAGAACAGTTTGGTACATAGGATGCAGTTTTGCCTTGATGTAAGAAGTGGTTTTTCCCATTTCAAATGCATAAGAGTGATGTCAGAAAAGGTGTCTCTTCAATTCCTTGTCAATTGGGATCTCCTATTTGACTCTTGTGTTGATTCCATTCCATAACATATCCTTCAGGGGATATGGAATTGGCAATGGAAGAAAGATTGAATTGCCACGAGCGATCTAAGGCAGCTAAGTTGGGCAACTAAGTTGGATGAGAGCAGCTAAACATGTTTGAAGAAGCAGACAACCCTTAGTATGTTGCAAGTCATTTTCAAGTGTTAGAATGTTGTTAATAACATGTTGGTGTCCTTTAAGATCTCAAGGAGGTAACAAGCTTGTAAATTTGCAACTAATATAGTTGATATGAGGAAGTTAGCTTCACTCTTTTATTGTTCCTATATTGTGTTTCTTGAGAGTAATTCCTTTTGTCTATCTCTCATTTCTATTTTTGTTTAATTATAATTATTTCTCTTCCTTACTTTCATTTCCTGCAATTACTTTACTATCTCAAGCACTTAAGAGAGCATAAGCAAGAGATGTTCTGAATACAAAGCATAGCACTTGTTCATAACAACAATTAGGAATCAAATCCATTCTCACCAATAGTTTGAGAACCAATGTAATTTTGTTGCACTGTGTTCTTTTGAAGCTTGAAAAAAGTCACATGGAGATGGTGGAACAGTTGGAGTATGAAATAACATACGCAATGAATGTGAGTGTGTTTATTATTGTGTATGAATGTATGATGTAGATGACAGACATGGAGTTGTAGGATGTGTCAATTTACAGCCTTAAATTGTTGTTCCAATAGCACAGAACTTGGTAACAACACACAAGTAAAAGAACATTCAGTGTTGGTGAATCATGCATTAGAATATCCAGGCCAGATATGGATCATATTTCTTGGGTGAGAGATATATAAAGCAGTGATTAAATCAATTACTACATCCGGTGATGTGATGGTCAGAAATTGGAGACAGATTACACTTTCATGTATTGTCCAACGTAGTCATTCCTACTCAAGTAGACTTTGAAAGGAAGCAATGTGTTGTGCTCAAGATTCAAGATGGCAAGTAGTTGAGGCATTAATAGCTTTTGAGAATGCCCATGTTAAAAACCGAATGTAAAAATATTAAGTGATTCTTTCATGTTTAAGTTTTGATACCTGATTAACTATAATGATTATGACTTTATTTACCCACACCTTAGCAGTAATTGAGGTGTATGCTTACCATCTAAGACATTTGTCTTACAAAGATCTATTACAAATGCTTCATTTTTGCTCATATTTGTTTGAATTATTTAAGTTAAGCCTTATCTCTGTAGATAGGTGCTTTAGACCCACCTATCAAGGGACTCAGACACTTGATTATGTGATATTACTTTATGTTCAATTAGATAACGATACAACCTTATTTCCTCTATAGCCCCAAGATAATTATTACAATCATAGAAAAAAAGAAAATACAATCCAGACATATCATGTTTCCAACTTTCCTCTGACTCAAAGATTCATTAATAATTTCAATATATAAAGCTATGGGATGGTAAGAATCTCCACCCAAATGGCTTGTCATTCTTCCTTTGCAATGTTTTGACCTTCACATGATAGGAAATTGTTATTTTCTTTATATGAAAACCCCTTTCGGCAGACATGAACCCAAGTTATGCTCTTAAGTGGGAGATTCATTAAACTGGAATTGGATGTCAAAGATATTTCCAATATTTGGTTTGGAAATAGACCATTTTGAGAAGGTTTAATAGGAGAGACAGATTAGTAATAAAAACATTAGAGAAGAACCTGACGCCTGGGATGTTCCATCCTAAGTTCGGAGTTGAGCATGATGAAGACAACGCATGACCTAAACTACCTTTAAGAAGTGTTCACCCTGTCTATCTCATAACATTAACTCTCCCCTCCTGTGATTGGTTGTGAATTAACTTTTGATCATAAGAGTTTTGAATAAAATTAGCTTTTGATCATAAAATTAAAAAATTAACCAATGAATCAAACAGTTCGTTCAGCAAAGTGGGATTCCGAGTTCTAGCCAACTCTTGAATTTAGTAATGTCTCTAAACTCTATAACCTGAGATCAAGAATGAGGACATTATTCTAGGTTAACCACATTTTAAGTTGATTGGAGAGCTGAGGTTCTAATTGTCCCATTTTGTCTTCAAGAAAATAGATTTTCACTCCATTACAAGCATCCAATAGATATGCTAAGATATGAGGTCTGAAGCAACTTCCAAATTTGTGTTTAATTCACCGAGGAAGAGAATTGTAGAGATCATCTTTTTACATGACAAAGGTATGTTTGGGAGAGAAATTTAACCCACCATCTATCCTTGTTAGTGATCATTCTCTAAAGTCTGGAGAAGCTTAGCAGCCAAGGCCTCTTGATGGTATTGAAGGCTTCTCAAATCCAACTTCCTTTCTTTTTGCTCCTTATTAGTTGCTGCTCCCATTTAATGAAATGAAATTTCTTCTTTTTATCTTTCCTTCCTTGGGTTCCTTATTTACATAGAAACCTTCCAAGAAGCTACTCCATCTTATGTATGATTCCTTACAGGGCACTGATGACACTTGTCTAATAGACTGGGAGAGCAACGAGAAGTGTGTTTATTACTTGATCATCCTATCTAGAGGAGTCAACCAAATATTAAAATCAACTGTTAATTTTTGCCTTTATATTTTTGAGTATCTTATCCCAATGGTGAGAAATGGGGCTTGTGAGGGAAATAGGGAAAGTTTGTTCATTGTTGACTTTACAACTGAGAATTCTTGAAATTTGAGCAGTGTCATGGTGTGATTTAGGTGTGGAAAATAGATCAACATACTTCTCACTAGAGGATGGTCATCTTCTCTTCTCATTATTAGTGTGGAAATGACAAAAAGATTTTCCTACTATGGTGTTTCTGGAAACTTGGTTACTTGTCTCACCAATGTCATGCAATATAACACTGCCACTGCTGCAAAGAATGCTAATGTTTGGTACGGTGTTGCATCTATGCTTCCTCTTCTTGGAATTATTTTTAGAATTCTATTAGGGATGATAGTGGACCATTTTTCCCTCATCTCTCATCTATTCGTTTATTAGTATTTTTTAAACTAATATCCTCTTGTAAATACATTGTGCTTAAACTTTTTGATTGATAATAGTT
>VDFB02267119.1:0-29994 GCA_007258455.2 Sequoia sempervirens | reverse complement strand
AAAGGGCCAAAACACAAAATGAGAAAGCAAAGAGGGTCCACAACTTTTCGGTGGTAATGGTGAAAAAGCGCACAACACTTTCCACTTTGCATTTAAGATTGTCAACCTCCTCCCAGACAACATCCTTTTTACTGCAAGCTTCCTCCATGGGGGCCTTTCCCTCAACAATGTTTGAGGCCCTAATCTTGACCTCCTTGATCCTAATACTGGTAGGACCCAAGGAACCCCTTTTAAGACTTTTAGAAACATGGGAGGAGCTACTAGCAGAAACTGAAAGGGCCTTTCCTCCACAACCATTTCCTCCTTACTCTTGCTCTCACTCCCATTACCATTATCAGACTTTGAAGCCTCCTTAAAACTCTTCTCTTTTTCTTGTTTGATGACAAGTCTATTTGACTTGCGAGGGGTACTAGTCTCCTCGATGATCTCAATGTCAATTCAATTTACTGAAGCCTAAATTTTGTTTTCTTAGAGGCTGTGGCTTTAGTTTTCAAGGTGGGAGCTATACGTTTTTTATCCTTTTTCTTCACAAAAGGCCCCTAAATGGGGGATGTGTCCTAGGGAGAGGCTTTCACGGCAAGGTTTTTAAAACATTTTTTCTTACTGGGGCCAAGGGTATCCATAATGCTAGCAAACAAAGGAGAAGAAGAGACCGGGGCCTCTTCAACAATAATAGGCCAAGGAGGGCAAAGGGAAAGGTGGAAATGGTAGAGTCTGGACATAAGCCCTTGGTGGAGAATAGTGAAATTTCTATTCGAGTTCATGGCTTCAACCACATCAAGCATAGTATTTTCAAGAGAATGTAAAAGAAAAAATGGAATGGAGATATTGTTGTGGTTTCTGAGGTGATTGAGGAAATTAAAATGGTAGTAATAATACAAACTGTATCTCTCCTCAAGAGTGAAATACTTCATCACCACCATGCAAACTTTGTCCCATGGCTCCAGAAGTGCCTTGCGGTCGTAGCCCCCATGCAGCTTGACAAGTTTCTCATCCTTGGAAGAACAGGTTGAGACTGGTCTGGTCAGAAACTTTGGTGGTTTTCTTCCATTTACGTTCATCCATAGCAAGACCCATGGCCTTAGCAATAACCTCCTCATTAACTTCAAAATAAATTATCCCCATAGTTACCCTTCTAGCATCCCAAGAGGTGACAAATTGTTTGGAGAGGCCCTCATCAAAGCTAGACATGCACTCCATAAACTAGGAAATTCCACCCTCCCTACATATATGTCAGATGGTTCCATTTGTCTTCCATGTGTGGAATTTATCCAGCTCAACATGCACCCAGTCACCACCCATGGCACCAGCAAGAATATAGCAAAAAACCAGAACAGTGAAAGGAAAAAAGAAAATGCGAGTGAAAATTGTAAAGCAAATGCGATAAAATCCCAATTTGGAAATGGTTGCCAGAAAATGATTGCTAAAAAGTAACTTGTAAATCACGAAAAAGAAGGAAATTAATGCCACTTCCCATATCCAATGCAATCCTAGCAGTTCCCTCATGCGAGAAGTCCAAGGCACGATAAAAAATGCGAGTGACAATAAATCCAGACAACCCAAAGAATCAATCAAAATCTGCAAGGCTAATGTGATTATCACTAAAATCGAGGGGGTTCAAAAAATAATGACCCCATCGGTCATTAGGTTCATCATGACAAGTCTCGGCGATGATCCAACAAGGGAAGTACACGCCACGTGGAAAATCCTTCCTATCAGTCTTCCACTGTGTGGGTTATTCGAGTGTGAATACACCCGGCATCGCTGACAAGGGGTTGGTAGCTCCCGCACCGGGCCGAGATGAAGTATTTTTGGCAGCCATGGTGAGGCGTCTTTAAGGTGGCGCCGATGCCCGATGGGAGGCGGTGATTCCTCAACCGCAGGTAGACCCTCACGGTCAAGAACCCACTTCCGATTTGCCAGAGTATGCGGCAACCACATTTCCTTCCCTGTAGACATGTTGAAGAGTGAACTCCTCTAAACTAGTAAGAAGAGATCAAATTTCCTCAATTATCCCTTGGATTGACCATCCAACCACCATTGTGCCTTTCATGGCTTCCACTGTCAGTTGTGAGTCACCCTCAATTTCCAAGGACTTGACGCCAATTGATAGCGCAAACTTGAGACCCCAAAGGAGCACCATACTTTATGACTGATTACTTGTGTGTTCTTTTAGGTTCCCTAAGTAGGCAACAACCAGACAACTATTATGGTCTATGATGATACCATCCCCAACAGCTTTCCTAGCTCTGGTCACCCCATCAAAATTCAACTTGCACCAGGGTGGTTTAGGATTTTTCCATTTCGTGTTGTTTCTGGCAATCTTCTTGGAGTTATCGAACTTGTGAAAGTCACTAGGCAGATTCCAAATTCTAGCAATAGATTTGTCCCTACTCATTGGGGGGAAACTAGGAATCTTCCACTTATAGATAGAAATATTGTCCTCAAGGAGTTTATTAAGGGTTACCAGCACACTGTTCACACTATTCTCTTTATCCCTAAAAATCTTGTTGTTCCTTTCTTTCCATAGGCACCAACAAATATGGGGTGGAATTAGTTGCCAAAGTTGCCTGATAAGAGGATGGTTGTTTGAATAAACATCCATCTTTACATCAGAGGTACCTGGGAATTCTATACAAGAGGGGCTCACCTTGTATTTTGTGATAAAGAATTTAGAGAATTCCAAGGAGCCCCAATCATCCCCAAGGAAAGCATTCAGTTGAGAGGAAGAAGGGGAAGATGGGGGAGACTTAGGATCTTCTACTTTAGGTTATTTGTCTTTAACAATACTCACTTCGGGGACAACTTCCATAGAGGGTATCGATGAAGAACACATCATAGCATCAGCGGTTAAGGATTGAATACAATTCTTAAGAGTGGATATGACTGAAGCCCATTCGGCAGCCGCTAGCTCACTATGGTGAACAACTTTTGGATCAGCTTTAACCACGACCATCTGATTATTTGCGATGAATTTTAAGGAACGATGTAAAGTAGAGGTTACAACACCCATAGCATGAATCTAGGGTCTCCCCAAGAGAAGATTGTAAGGTAAAGGGCTAGGCATCACATAAACCAAGGTAGGTAAGGTAATGGGACCCAGTTGCAAAGGTAGTATTATCATACCTAGAGCTTGACGACCAGCATTATCAAACCCATCAATATACAAGGAAGAAGTTGCTAAAGAAGATGAATCAACCTTAATCTTAGGTAATAGGTTGATACCACAAACGTTGAGAGATGAATCAATGTCAACGAGAGTACGCCTAATACCGACATTATTAACAGCCATCAAATCATAACATTATTCAAACAGCCATCCTCTTATCAGGAAACTTTGGCAACTAATTCCACCCCATAACATTATTCAAATAGCCATCCTTCTTCTGTAAAATAAACATTGTGCTTTTCACAAAATTCAATTGAAAGCCACCGTAAATGACAAAACCTACAACCATTGAATACTTTGATAGAACAAATTGAACGAGCATCTATGAAAATAATAACTGACTTAAATGTTTGTATTTTTCATGCCCACTTTCCTTCATGATATTGCAAAACCCTAAAGGAAACCTAACTCTGTATTCCTTTTCTATTTCCAAGCTACAAGAATGACGAGAATGGGGGCAATGCCATGAGTGGTTTTCAACTAAATGCTGGTAAAATGTATTCGTTTCCTCCTAATATAACTATAATTTCACATTCTCTCTTTTTCTCAGTTTTCCCTACTTCGTTTTAATTTGATTTATTTCATGAGGTTTGTTGTGGCAGGAAGATGGTGTTTACAATTGCACAAAAAGGATAAAACTTTATTTTCCATCTATGAGGTTCTTTATCTCTTGCTTCTATATTTATTTATATGGTTATCAAAAATAAATTATAGAATGTATTTCATTTCTTCTATAAACCTTGGACTCAACAACTGTGGTGAAACAAGAATTTGCATGACCTTGTAGGTAAGGGAAAATCTATATATATATATATATATATATATATATATATATATATATATATATATATATATATATATATATATATTATATATATATTCTTTTTTGTGAGCACCATTCAAAGTTGTTGATACATAGATCTGACAAGTAATAGGGCACAGATCGCATGAATTCTTTACCATAAACCTCATACCCAAAATTTAAGAATCTTACCAAGTTTTAAGGTAAACATATAGCCCGCATTACCAGATTACATGGTGTGTATAACATGCAAAGTTCAAGGGGTGAGGACACAAACTACATATGGTTTGAAACACATATTACAAATGGTCTGCACAAACAACCATTATTACACTTTTTTACAATTTTTTTGTAAGGGGTTTATTCATTCTACCACTTTCCCGCTATCAAATATATATTACATAGAAATTTAGTTGCATTGTTCCTCTTCGATACAAATTTCTATTCACTTTTCTACCAGCAATTTCTTTTAGGAATTGGCCTTGAGAACTTTCTTCAAGAAAAATCTTTCATTGCATGAAAAACCAATTAGTACCAAAAATTAAAGCAAATCAATGGTGAGAGAAAAGCTCTCCACCCAACCAAATGACATCATCAAGCCATTTGAGGCTCTAGCCAACCCTCGAGCTAAGAGGGTCACCTTAAACCCAAACAAATCAACACAGCACAGAGATAGCTCACACCCAACATTTATCACACCCAGACAACAACCCAATTGCAAAATTTCCATGACAAATTCCACTTTTGAAGCATACAAAAGCACACATCACAGTTTAAGCTCCAACCAAGTCTAGGAAACACAAGCTCATAACCAGATGTAATGATCAAACAAATGGAAAACAACACATATCCCAGCTCTTACCATTTGAAGCTCCTTCACAAGAAAATTTAGGAAAGATAAAACAAGAAACTTACCTCCTAGCAACCCTCTCCACATGAAAGGTTTGAAACTCAACCTGATTTCTTCCTCCATTTCTTTTTCTTTTTCTACCTCCAGCACACACTGTCCAAAGGAAAAAAAAACTCCCCCCAAAAATATCCCTTTTCTCTTTTTATTTCTCCCCATACATCCTTCCCCCCCTTCACAACTCTAATACTCTTTCTTTAAGCCACACTTGTCCATAAAACCAAGGACATTACTCATTCAACTAATCTCTACTCACAAGTCCCCAAAAAACAAAAAACATGTTACTTCATAATGTTAAGTAAAATGGCTAGGGTTTAGGCGATCCTCTTGTCCCTCTCACCATTGACTTATTTAACATGTCTGCACTTTTCCATTATTAGTACTTTTTGATATAAGTTATCAAAGTGAGGTATTCATGAATCATCTTATCAAATTGGAAAAAATAATCATACAAATAAAACTAAGTGTACGTACCTTAGATATGCTTTGGTGTGCACCTCCAAAATATTTATAACTTGGCCTTTCATGATTGGTCATAAAAATTTTGCCACTCAACAATAGAAACTAGCAATTCCATTTCCCAAAAATTTTAAACACAATCATTTAAATTCAACAATTTTAGGTAGCCTAAAATTTCACATTCAAAAGATCATTCAAGTATCCACATTAGTTCTCTCCCTTGTCAATTTTACCTTCCTATATTGAATCAATTTACATTAGCTGATAAAAAAGTATACTAGAACTTCTTATCCTAGAGTGTGCATAGAAAATACCATTCAAGAAACATTTTCTATGATAATATTTCAAATGTAGAAAGTAGATCAACTTTTCATAATACACCATAATAGTCTCATTCAACACCTTACAAATGACAAGTGAAAATATTTCACAAACCAAATTACAAGAACATAAAATCATAAATGGGAATGATAGATAATTTACATCAACATTTTTACTAACCCAATATCATAATCAAATATTGGTACCAATCTATTTATTTATTTAATGGTTTAACCTTTCTTACCTCCACATCTTCAAGATGAGATTGCACCTCTTATTAGCAAGGCCAAAAGAGTTTTATTATCATCAAGAATGAAATAGACATATAGTTATATGCACTAACTACTAAAATCTCATTTAGCATCTATTTCTAAAATTAGATCCTTATGTCACATCATTGGTTGAGTTTGTTTATATGACTCATGTTCTACCCTTGTGACCCAAAATATACCTCACATGTAAATTACGTAGTCACACATCAAAACATTCAGTTTAGGTCAAGATTATACAATTCATCAATTTAACTCAACTAATTAATAATATTGAAACCCACTGAATTAACATTGTTGTATGAAAGGTGTGGGACCTTACACCACATCTAACATACCAAAAACTCATAACATACTACATCCCTCAACAACAACAATGCATCCCTTAATAACAAAATCCACCACAACAATAACAACACATCCCTCAACAAAAAAAATCCACCATGACAATAATATAACCCTAAACTACAATACATCCCTCAAAAACAATACACCCTTCAACAACAACACATCCCTCAACAACAAAATCCACCACCACAACAATAATACATCCCTCAACAACAGTACAACCATCAACAACAACACATCCCTCAATAGAAATATATCCCTCAACAACAATACATTCCTTTGCAACAAAACATAAAACAACAATACATCCCAAAACAACATATCACTCCACAACAACAAATCACTACACAACAAAAAAATCACTCAAAAAAACAAAAACAATCCATATAATCCTATTCAACAATAAAACATACCACAACCACAAATCAATCTCCAAAATAACCAACCTAATGACTTACCATTACAACTACAAAACTTAAATCAAAGGGTTAATGACATGCAACTAGGACAAATAAATAAAATCTATATGCTTGAAGACATTTGTCCATATCCTTTTAATAGAAACATAGCTATGCTATCCTTTCCCCGCAATTTTGAAATGCCCAAGTTTGAAAAGTATAAGGGAAGAGGTGACCCACGTGAACACATCCGAGAATTCTACATAGCATTTCTAGAGGTAGCATATAATGATACATATTTAATGCACCCCTTTCATTGAATTTTAGGTGGACAAGCAATAGAATGGTTCTCTCATCTACCAAAAGGAATCAAAACATTCCATGAACTTGTGGAAAATTTTGTTGGTCATTTCTCGTATAATATAGAACATGAAATTACCATGACCAACATATATATAAAAAAGAAAATCACGAGGAGAAACATTCACTTCCTTCCTTCAATGATGGAGACATAAGTCCAACAAATTCAAATTGCCTATTTAGAACAACTCATGGATATATTTATCTAGAACCTTAATTACGGTGGTTTCCATTTAACTATACAATGCTAAACTTGATATTAGGTACATCGAGGTATGAATAGTCAGATTGTGGCTATCTTAACTCCCTAATTAAGTCATATTATCATTATTATATTGGTATTTAGTTGTTTAGGTTGACCTAGGGCTTATATATGGTTATCTAAGTCGGCCTAGGTGATATCATAGGCATAAATAGGTATAAATAGGAGGTTGTGAGTCTTATTTCATCATAATTTTGAATTATCTTCTCATTGGAGATATTTGGAGGTTTTCCCCCTCAAAGTGTTGTTATTCTCAGTTCTTATCAAGTATTTTCAGCATATTTTATATCATATTCTTTTATTGTGCAAGTTGTTTCATTACAAGTGATATCAAAGCATGATCTTGGCATCGTTGCGATAAGGAAAAAAATTTCAATTTTGGAGGCCATTTTGTGAAATGCATCTCCTATAATTTTTTGAATTTTTGTTTGATTTTTAAAGTATTTTTAAAGAATATATCAAATAAGCTACAATCCAGATTTCATAAGAATTGGAGATGAATTGAGCGAATTATTGTAGAATTAGGGTTTCTGCCCAAATTATTTGGAAGGTCCATATCTCTTAAATCCTATATAATTGGTCCCTGATTTTTAGTAGGTTTTTGAAGATATATTACAGGAGACTACAAAAAAAATTCAAAAAATTTGAAGCAAACATAAGTTATTTATTGAGAAATTACGATTTTCAAAAAAAAATCTCTCAAGGCTGCAAATCACCTAATTTTGGGGAGATTTTCATATTAGAGTGCGACCTAGAAGCTAGTAAATCACAGTAAAAAATTTTAGATTATTTTTAATACATTTGTGTGATTTATTGCAAAATTATTTTCTACCATCATGATGGGGCCTACAACAAGAGGCAAAAAGAATACTACCACATCGAGGAAATCTTCAAAGAATGATGGGTTAGAAAATGAGGAATTTAATACTAAGGATGAAATAAACAAAGTCAAGGGTGATATTTCATCCTTAGAGAAGAAGATTACAAAAGAAATGAGTGAATTGAACTCACTTATTCAAGGTATGAGGTGTAAGGGTGAAGATTCACTTCATAAGGGGGAAGATAATACTTTTATCAGACATGAATTCCTTAGACTTAACTTTGATTTTAAGAAGGATCATTCCTTTAATAATCATATGCCAACGAAATTTGTACCAAAGTTGGATATGAAAAAGTTTGATGGCAAGGATCTAACCAATTGGCTATGCCAAATGGAGCAGTTCTTTGATATTCATCATGTTCCTAGTCAACAAAAGGTGGCTATGACATCATTATTCCTAGAACCAAATCAATTTATTTGGTATCATTGGTTATGTGATGAGAAGAGAAAAAAGGGTTGTATGGGACGTCACATGGTCAATTTTTCAAGAGGAACTCACTACCCATTATGGAGATAACTTTATGGATAGCTACTTCTGCCAACTCACTAAATTAAAGCAAACAAACAAGCATGGTCAAGGATTATATTCAGCAATTTCAAACCCTTTCTCTAAGATTTGATAATGTGGTAGAAGAAAAAATGATGGAACTATTTCTAGGAAGTCTAAAGGATCACATAAAATATGAAGTACGATTGTTCCAACCACAGTACTTATTGCAAGCAATTGTAATGACAAGACAAGTAGAGGAGAATTTTGTGGCTAGTAGGAGACAAGGGAATGTAAATTTCAGTGAAATGAGATCTCCTACACATTCACTACCATAGACTACTAGGTTGAATCCATAAAAAATTGATGAGAAGAGAGCAATAGGGTTATGTTTCAATTGTAACAGCAAATATAGTCAAGGGTATATGTAGTGAAAAGAAATTGTTTTATATTGAAGGACCGAGTGAGGAAGAAGAGGAGGACCCAATATTGGACAGTGATAGGGAGTTATACGATGAATCACATAAATCCCAACCAATCATTTTTTTCATGCACTCTTTAGTTTTAGTACCCCACAAACTCTCAAGGTAGTGGGGCTCTTAAAGAAGCAGAAAGTAACCATGATGATCGACTCGGGTAGTACTCATAATTTCATCAACAAAAAGTTGGCTACTCATTTAAATTGTTTTATATATCCAGCTCCAAAATTTCAATTATTGATTGCAGATGGCAATACATTAAGTTGTTCGGAAAATTTCCATAGCATTAAATTATCCATGGGAGATTATCACCTTGATAGCAAAATGTATGTTATCTCCATGGGTGAAACATTTATTGTTTTGGGAGTATAATGGCTTACTACTTTGGGAACAATTAAGATGAACTTCCAAGAATTATTCATGAGATTCCAATAAAAAGGAAAGACAATAGAGCTAAGAGGGTTAAAATCAAAGTCCCCACAAATGGTTAGCTCTCATCAAATGCAGAAGTTTCTCAAGAAAGGAGTTGATGGATTTATGTTTTAGTTATGTTCATTAGAAGTATCTCAATCTAATGCTCCCACACATCCAGATTTACAAGCAATAATTGATCATCACTCAGTGGTTTTTGGAGATATGCCTAAAGGCCTTCCTCCTAAGAGGGATCATGATCATTCCATACAACTAGTTCTAGTGAGCCAACCTCCTAACATCAGGCCTTACTAGTACCCACATATACAAAAAAGTGAGATAGAAAATATTGTTGAGGAGATGTTAGAGGAAATAATTATTAGGCATAGCCAAAGTGCTTACTCCACGCCTGTAGTGATGGTGCAAAAGAAGGATGAAACATGGCACATGTTTCCAAACTGTAGAGTGCTCAACATGTACACCATCAAAGATAAGTTTCCTATTCCATTCATTGATGATTTTCTAGATGAATTGAATGGAGCTATGTATTTTACCAAGTTAGATCTTAGATCCAATTATCACCAAATTCAAATTAAGGAAGAAGATATTTGTAATACAACATTTAGGACTCATGAAGCTCATTATCAGTTTTTTTTATGCCATTTGGTCTTACAATGTTACATCTACATTTCAAATTTTGATGAATTCCATCTTTCAAAAGTTCTTGAGAAAGTTTGTATTAGTGTTTTTTTATGATATATTGAGTTATAGCAAGACATGGGAAGAACACTTGCAACACATAGATCAAACTTATTACAAGTTCTTGAAGAGCATCAACTTTATGCTAAGCCATCCAAGTGTGTTTTTGGTCCTAATGAGGTGGAGTACTTGGGACACAGTTTCACATGGAGTAAAAGTGGATCCTAACAAAATTAAGGCTATCATGGAATGGCCTATTCCCAAAACCATTAATAAATTGAGGGGTTTCTTGGGATTGACTAGATAAGTTATAAAATATTTGTGAAGAATTATGGTCGTATAGCAGCACCCATCACATCTTTATTGAAGAAATATTATTTTCATTGGAATGAATTTGCTCTTTCAGCATTTGAAATGCTAAAGGAAATTTTGTATTACTATCATTTCCTCCCCGATTTCACAAAGATTTTGTGTGTGGAATGTGATGTAAAGAAAATAGTATAGAATTAGCACTTCTCTCATCTCTAGGGAGAATTGACCCCATTACTTTTGAGAAGACCAATTAAGGAGGTGAGTGCTCAAACCTGTTATGAGAAGGAAATGCTAATATATTCATGCAATAAATAATGGAAGCCTTATCAATGGGTAGACACTTCAAGGTTAAGATGAATCATGATAATAAATATTTTTTGGAACAAAGATTATCTTCTGAAGAACAACAAAAATTGGTTACTAAGATGTTGGGATATGATTTTGAGATTGTATATAAGAAAGGGAAGGAAAATTTTGTGGTAGATGCACTATCGAGGAAGGATAAGAAGGAGGAAGATTTATTGTGTTCCCTTTCAATATTACAAGAAGATTGGGTAGAAAAATCCAAAGAAGAGTGGAAAAATGATATGGCTACTAGTAATCTCATTCAACAATTACAAAGTGATCCTAGTAGTTTAGATAAGTTTTGTTGGAAGGGAGATACTTTGTGGTATAAAGAGGGATTGTATCTTTGCAAGAATTCCCCTCTAAAACAAAATATTCTCATAGAGCTACATGAGTCTCTAGTGGGTGGTCATTCAGGATTTTTGAAGACATGTCATTAGGTCAAGAAAGACTTCTTTTGGGAAGGGATAAAAGGGGGTGTTCAAGAATGTGTGGCTGAATGCTTGGTTTTTCAACAAAATAAAGGGGAGACAATTAGGACACTTGTTCTTTTGCATCCCTTAGTTATTCCTATCCAACATTGGGAGGAGGTCTCCATGGACTTCATCACATGGCTTCAAAGATTTAATGGTAAGAATGTCATCATGGCAATAGTGGATCGCCTCACTAAATATGCACATTTTATTGCATTATCACATCCTTTTACAACAAGTACAATGGAAAAACAATTTTTGGAGAATATTCAAAAGCTACATGGTATACCTAAGGTTATTATTAGTGACTGTGATCCTATATTTACTAGTAAATTTTGGACAAATTTATTCAAATGTTTGGGTACTCAATTGGCTCACAATTCTTCATACCATCCACAATTTGATGGGAAAACCGAGTTTTTTAATAAATGTGTGGAAGGATATCTATGTTGTTTCACTTCAAATAAACAGTCTCAATGGGTAGATTGGCTACCACTAGAAAAATGGTGGTATAACACTTCCTTCCATAGCTCATCAAAAATGTCGCCATTTATGCCATTGTATAGATATCATCCTCCTTCCATCACATAATCATTAAAGGTGACACCAAGAGTTCATCTATAGAGGACCACATGATTCATCAACAACAAGTACTTTCAAGACTTAAAGAGAATCTATCCATGGCACAAAACTAATTGAAGCAGCAAGCATACCAACATCGTAGTGAAAAAAATTTTGAAGTTGGGGATCGAGTTTTCTTGAGATTGCAACCTTACAAGCAAAATTCATTGAAGCAATAGTCAAAGAATAACAAGTTATCTCCAAAATATTATGGCCCATACCAAATCATGTAGAAAATAGGTAGTGTTTCCTACAAGCTTGAATTTTCATCCACAACAAAGATACATCCATTTTTTCATGTTTCTTGTTTGAAGAAGGTAATTGGGAATAATATCCCTACTCAAACAATATTACTGGAGCTTGATGAAGAAGGAAGAATCACATTGGAACCAGAATTTATTCTTCATAAATGCACAAGGAAGCTAAGGACTAGAACACTCACTTAGTATCTCATCCAATGGAAGATGTCACATGGGAAAATGAGGAATTCATTCAAAAGCATCCATTTGAAGAGGATGCGGCATGTTATGCCCTTAATATTAGAGTACATCAGGGTATGAATAGTCAAATTGTGACTATCTTAACTCCTAATTAAGTCATATTATCATTATTATATTGTTATTTAGTTGTTTAGGTTGGCCTAGGGCTTATATAGGGTTATCCAAGTCAGTATAGGTGATATCCTAGGCATAAATAGGTATAAATAGGAGGTTGTGAGTCTTATTTCATCATTGTGAATTGTGTTCTCATTGGATATATTTGGAGGTTTGTACCCTCGAAGTGGCTTGTTATTCTTAGTTATTATCAAGTATTTGTAGTATATTTTCTATCAAATTCTTCTATTATGCAAGTTGTTTCATTACATACAATGTACTAATACCTTTGAGGAAGTCATCAAAAAAGGGATCACTATTGAAATGGAACTTATCACTAAAGGAATTTTTAAAATCTATAAGGATAGCAGGGATCAACCATCAAACTCAAATGATAAACCTTGCCTATGGGCTAAAACCAAGAATTTCACCAACAATGGAATCGTAGATACAAAATTTGTACAAAACATCACAGGGTGAAACCACAATAGTGGTTGAAGGAGGAAGGAAAACTGAGAAAAAATAATCGCATGGAAAAAAAAGTGATTTTGGGGGGTTTGTACGAACCTAGAAGTTCGACCGAACCAAAAAGGGGTTCGACCAAACCTGGGTTTGAGTGAACCCCTTAAACTTTTTTCCACCAAAATGTATGAAAGTAGAACAAACCCCTTCAAAGGTTCTAATGAACCCCTAGGGTTGTGAACCCTAAATCATCCCTCACAGGGCACAAAAAACCTAAATTTTGGCAGCTCAAGTTGAGGATGAATGTATGGGTAATCTCTGACCCATTTGGAATCAAAGTCCTTGGAGCAGTATCAGGACTATAATTTTATATGTTTTGGTTTTAGTATATTTATTTTTTTAGTTTTATTAAACATAGGTTTTGACATTGAAAGCGAAGGTCTTTAGTGCATATGTGGAAAAGATTATCAAAAAAAATGAAAAATATGAGTTACTAGATATTGAGTCACAGTCAACAAAAAATGAATTTTGATATATATACAAAAAAATTTATGTGAGTACTCTGATCGCTTCATATGCGAATTGTAGTGGTTTGACTTGAAACTTGATTGAAAAAATATTAAATACTTAAATTGTCTAACCAAATTGATCATAGATATATAGGAGTTCTGAATCTAAATTAAATTTAATTTTATCCTTCATGGAAAAAAAGTTATGCATTATACAGTGTGCATCACTTTTAAAAAATGCTATTTTCTTAAAAAAACTAGTTTTTGTGGGAGATGGAAAAAAAAGTGCAATCTGATTCCAAAAATTTGAAAAAAATATTTTTAGAATCTACAAACAAAATGTGACGAGACTCTAAGTTTGCATAAATTGTACAAATCCTTCCACGTTTGGTTGCTATAGGTGCACGAATGTGAATTTGGTTAAAAATAATAATTTGGTGTCGGTTTGGCCAAAACCTATTGTGGGATCACTTACAGCCCCCATCAAACAATCAACAAAATGTAAATGGAAATCCTCCAGAGGACCACCAAGACTCTTACAACTGAATACAAGTACACTCCCTTGGGGGATCAATTTATGTAGCCCACATTCTACACACTAAACAACCTAACAAAATCACAATGAATTTATTTATTTGCAAATATTTTTTTTTTTTACTTAAAAGACAATAACAACATAAGTTACTCCTTACATCTATAGTCAATGATCACACTAGTTAGAACAAAAGGTACAAATGATTTACTATTTTTACTAGTAAAGATTACTAGTTTGGTCAGTTTAGCGTACCTCTTGTGTCCCATCGTACTAAAATTTCCCCACTCCCAATACCCATCCCTGCAAGGACTACATGACTTGGCACACACATAAGATCAACAATAGTTAGCATATGATCACCAAGACAAGCTCTACAAATCAAAAGGTGGTTTACAACATTAGGAGAGAAAGATAAGTCACAACAAAAGACTTAGAAGGATATTCCTAGGGGCCCGACCTAATGCCTCGGGGGCTCATTGCTTGATGGCCTTTCCTATGTATATATTTCGTAGAGGCATCGTAGTTCAACAACTTGAGTTGCTCCAACTCATTTGACTCACTCTCATGGGGTATATCTGCTAGGCTTTAGTAGATGACTCAACCTTAATCATTCTCATAGAAAAACATTGGTATACATTAAAATTCAACCCTCTACTCAAGGTATCATGTGTTTCATATAAATTACAAACTATAAGAGAGAGTATGCAACCCTGTCTAGGGTCCATTACCCCAGACGGTTTCACAGTCAGCTACCACCCACTTAGGTGAAGCCGGGGATTGATGACCTGGGTTAGGATATGCTTGCAAAATATAGACTACATAAATATATACTCACACTTGCACAAGAAATGTCACAAGGCAAAACAATATGCTAGAAAATAAATCTATTAAGCATTCACAAGATAGGATAAGTTACAACTCACTTTGCATGCTAAATAGTTGTACTAGACCATACACTAATCTCCAAGTGTTTATAACATAAAAATCATTAGCAAAGTGTTCAAACACAATTACTATGGTAAAAGAAATGGATGATAGGTGGTTTATGAAGTATCACAAGGCTTCACATAATACTATCTCTTGTTATGTGTCTAAACCCCTATATCTACATGCATCACTAAATCAAGAATAAATACTATCCTAAGTATGAATCCCTATAGTAATTGATAAATAATTGTCATGGTGGGTTAAGTAGATATGATCCCAATAAGCAATAACATTGCACTTCAAATCAATGGAAAGAAAAAGGAAATATATATATAAGGTTCAATCCTTAATTGGTCAGAAATAAATGATCATTCCCCAAGGTAATTCAAACAACACCTGAACCTTCACCAATGAAACTAGTCTACATTATAATAAATGTAAATGACAAGCTATCATTGGTTCACCTATAGGATTTTCATTATTAAATAGGGACACATTTACGCTATTAATGATAGAGGCCTAATTATACATTTTCAAGCCCGAAACAAATATACAAGACCTACCCAAATATTCTTCACAATATTTATAGTACAAGTTACAACATTCCCAATTCTTTATAAATGAAAACATTTGCATAAGATAAACCAATTTTAAAATAGGTCTCTTAGACATAGATTAAGACATCATGGTCACTATAATCGAAATCAAAACCATTGATACTAAAACTATATTTCAGTTATTATTATATTTTCTTTTTGCTTCCTTAATTCTATCTCCAATCCCAAGGCTTTCAAAATGTTATTACAATATGGATAAATTATTTCACTATAATGACTACAATGTATAAGTATAATATATAGATAATGCTACTCATTAAGAGGTGATTTCTATGAAAATATTCAATGAAGTTTTTAAACAATACCCTGTCATTCTCACCAGCGAGAATTTTGATGGGTTTAAATAGATTACCTCTCCATTAAGACCATTAGAAAAATAGAACACATGTTAAAATTCTCAGCACTGCCATGCCCAAAAACTACACTTAGGGCAACCTCAATAACTAACAATTTTTGTAACAATAACATTTAAACACTAATATTGACAACACGTTTTTACTTGCAATACTTTTAATTACGGCTATAACACATCGTTGATGAGATTATTGTAAGAGAACTTTCTAAACACGAATAACTGTTTGTTATACATATAAGAATTACTATTCCAATTAATAATACCCTTCATAACATTAACACTATTTATTATTATTATTTAAAAAAAAATCTAATTCTTAGAAATTTATATTTTTTTATAATTTAAATATTCATCTTTACCATATAAATAAAATATTTATATAAACAAATTACATTTATTTACATTTATATTCCATTTACTTTTCTTAAAAATAAAAATAAAGATCCCATTTACAATACCAAAAAGATGCCTTCCCTTGTTTAAAAGTAATGTTTAACAGAATGTCTAATTTAATTTTTTATCTTTATTTAGATTAGTACTTTTCCCCTCAAGGAAAAAAGTAGTTTCTTCATTAAAAAGACAATAAGGAAACTATAATTTTAAAATGAAGGACTTCAGAAGGGAATAAATGCGGAGCATCCTATTCACTCCATTATACGTGGTTTCCATAAAAGTTATGGATAGTAATAAAAATTCCAGTGCTAATAAAGCAGAATATGTTAGGCTAAAAAATTTATATAATAAGGGGAGTTACGTTTAAGCAAATAAAGGAATACGTTAAGCTAAAAAAACGATTTCATATAATAATGGGGGTTAAGTTTAATCAAACAAAAGAATTGTAGAAGATGTTGATTTAATTTAAAGTCTCTTTTCAACCAGTAGTTATTAAAAGTTTCGAGGCAGAAATTATCAATTTTAGTTCGATAATAAATCTACAAAAGACATAATTTGTCCAGCTGTGGCCCAGTGTTAAGTTAGGGTGCAACAAAAATGACTCTGTGACAACCCGCATAACTAACCCATAAATAAATTTATTTTCTTATTCACTCATACCCAAGAGTTTGTACCCAAAAATCATGCTCCATGAAATAAACAAACACTGCATATCATGGCATTCCCATCTTTTTGTTGAATAAGTGTCTTGAAGTTGGAAGTACAGTTTAATTCTAGATTCAAATCAGAAAATTTTCACATCCAACTCTGGAATAAAATAAAAAAAATTCAAATCCAACTCTGGAATAAAATAATAACTTACAGAGTTTGCTGACATGGTCCTAGTGGTAAGACTTGAGAATAAATCCATTTCCCTATTTACTCATGCAAAGATCCTGCATTTTTTTTTTCAATGTCTGAAGGAATATTTCATCCCATAATAGCAAATTAAATAATATGGATTTTTCTGTTGACCTATCTAATTTATAATTGTAGGTATAACTGGGAAATAATCCTATATTCAATTAAAATTTCCAATCCTTGTTGTATGGTATCACTTTAAATACATATTTTAGAAGTTTAGAGCTGGAAGACTACTATAATGTAATAAAATTCCAGTTGAAAGACCTTTAGCAATTCTAGATTTAGGGTAAACAACCACCTAAGAAAATGATCTATCAGGATCATTGACAGGTCCCTAACTTTTTCTTCTTTTTTTTTGAATTCTGTTGACTGCAGCGATCATGATGTAGTGTTCTAGCAGGCCATTTCCATGATGACAAGAGAGGTTCAAGCCACACTGGTAGATTAACTTTCTGTGTTAATGCAGTGACATTAATGCAAATGCCAAATAGTGATAGACGCTAGTTTTCCAAACCAAATTTAATATGATTGTATCCCTCAAACATCGTTGTTAAGCTGAACTATTTTCTGATCTCCATTGCCCATTGCAGTGCATAAATAAGAGGAAAATTTTGGGTATTTACCAATTGACAGAGGTAGATATATAAATAAATCTAGTTATCTGAAACCAATTCAGCCTAATATTTCATAACCTCAATGAAAACACGATAATCTTCCCAGAAACCAACCACCAACTTCGAACTGCATCATGACTGCCACCGCCTGCTGAAAAATTCTACAATCTAGTTGTCCCATCACTCTCCACATCTCTAAGTTTCCTCTATTGAATATTATTGGTAAGAAAAATGGCGTGGTCTATGGTTTAGCATAGCTTTTGGCCATGGTGGAAGGCAGCCAGCAACTTAGGGTCATGAAGGATTTCTTCCTATGGACTAGATTGTGGGTGTAGGAATCTCCCAAGCTCTCTCACGAGCTCCGTGGAGTTACATGTGAGCCAGAAAAAATGATCCCAAAATTTTTCCAAATGAAAGTATGAAAGGCTAAAAAAAAAATAGCGTAAGAAGTTTCGAGATGGAAACATGATTAAGTTGGAACAATGTTAGAGGTTACTATTATCAATAGTTTCACACCCTGGTGAATGGAGTATTCAGCAAACTACTGAAACATGGAAACCTCTTTTAGATGTGGGTGATCTACGCGAAAGAGGAATCTCCATAGTGAGTTGGTTCTCCGAATGATGAATTATATTCTAAAACAGCTTTTGAGGAAAGGGATGAAGAATAATTGAACATAAAACCTATTTCTAAAAGATGATTCACCAAACTTATAAGAATTCAGACCTAACCACTCATAACAATTTCTCTATTATAGTAATCCTCACAATCTCATTGGCACATATCCCATTAGTGATTTGCATGAAGATCTAGAAAAAAAAATACAATGACACAGCAAACATGTAATTACGAGCACCACCTATATGACAAGACATAAGGATTTCAATTTGAAAACACAAATTACATCAGTTGCCATTACAAAATTTGAGACGAGAAAAATAAGGAGAAATTTGTTGCTCTATTAAAACTAGAAGAATGTCAATCTGTCCAAACTGAGTATCAAAAGGTTTACAAGCTCCCTGAAATGAGTAAGGGAAAGAAACACTGATCTGAACTACTGAGAATGGAGAGTTGAAAGACTAAATCTATCAAAAGAACTCTCAAGGAAACCCTAATCCGAGCTCAGAAAAAGCTCAAGGAAAAAAGGCTTCAAACAAACTCAAAAAATTGCTTTAAAGCAGAAAAAAGCACAAAGCTCTTATGATTAACCTGTCAAGCCTCTAAAAATAGGCTAAATCTGCTTTAAAAGCACAAAAACACCTTATCTCTCCAAGATAAATCTGAACTCTGACCAAGAAGAAAAGTCAGTCAAAGATCTGCTAAAAATAGCAAGAAAACATAAAGCAACTTATAGAATATCGCTTTTATGCTTCTGCTTTTACAAGATGCAGATTTTTTCAATTTTGTCTATTTTTGCAACTCAAAGATTGAAAATCTTTTACAAAAATAAAACTGCTTATCTCTCCAAGATATCATTTTGATTTTCTCAAAAATTGAAAAAAACATATTACACAATCTTCTTTTTATCAAAACTTCTCATTGATTTCTCATAAAACCAATTAAGATGAGAAACCCTAAAAATATGGTACTAAGCATAAGGCATTCATAAATCTCCCCTAATTGCCTCTTCATTAAAAACAATACCCTAAGGCATAAACCCATACTTCTCTAAGGCAAAACAATAAGTCTTCAACACCTAAGACATCACCCTAGCATAGAATTTCAGCCTTACATAATCATTGATTTAGACTTAGGTTTGAATAAAACATAAAGAAAGCATTACGGGTTTGACCACCATTTGATATTCAACATGTCCATTTTGAATGAACATTTCAGAACTTCATAAGGATCGAATTAGGGATTTGATCAAAATAGGTTCAAACCCTAATTCTCATCATTTCACACCCGTGACTTTGGAAAGAAAGAACTTTTGTCTGCATGAACAACGCCGCTATGATGGTGTTGGATTCGAGCCTGTGTGCTTCAGTAATCTTTCTCTGCTCTTTAGTTGACCAAGAATTCCAGTGGGTAAGTCTGACTTTCAAGTATGATAGTCGTTCTACTTCATTATTTCAAATATCAACAAGCCCTAAGGGCGCGACCTGTTCATTTCTGACTTTCTCTTACCTTGATTTCTTCATGCCATCATGAATTCGAGCTCGACTTCTACAGTCCATTCTATGAAAGCTTCGACTTGTGCTCTTATTCTCCTTCACTGTGCAAAGCTAAGCTTAGTTTAATGGTTTTTATAACCTCTATTTTGGCCTTGAGTCCATGGTGAACTCACTCTGATGTCTTTATTCTGCATTTTTTGTGTGCTTCTCGTGCTCATTGTTGTGTATCATTCTCACTATAAGAACTCGGCCACTCTTCAAAACTTGAAATCATGCCTTGGGAAACTAAAGAGGAAGCTATGGCCACGGCTTTAGACTCAGTGGAAAACGGACTGGTAACTCTCTTTGCTCTGTAGAAACTCTAAAAAACTCTCTTTATTTCATGATTCCTCTGGCCATGTCCAGGCCGTGCCAAAAGAGCACTATAGGAAGCATTTTTGCATATTTTGGGCTCGACCCAGAACAGAAAACTACCATTATATTAATTAAAAAGCACCTCTATTTGTGGGTATCACGGGAACTTCAATAAATCTGCATTTTCCCTCTTTGTATTTCGACCTAGAACAGAAAGCTTGCGTTCATTTTATGATCCTACCATTTTACTCCATATTTCACATGGGTATTTTTGTAGCTATCTTTTTTGCATTTTGAAGCTAAACTGAAGATGGGTACTCGAAATTTTTAAGGAAACTACCTTTTCTATATTTTGAGAATAAACCCACATGTGGGTATTTAAAATTTCGAAAGAGAACGCTATTTGCTTCTTTCCTGAGCTCGATTTATCACAAAATTCTTCATATTTGTAGTCATACTACTATTTTCATGAAAAACCCATATGGGTATCATAAATTATCATACTTTTGTACTCTTTGAAAGCAAACCCTCATGTGGGTATTCAAAATTTTTGAAGAAAAATGTATTTTATGTGTTCTGAAAGCATTCGAGACTATGAAGTAACTATTATTCGTTCTATCCATATGGCTCGAGCTAGAACAAACAGTGATTTACCCCACACTTATGAAACAAAACAATATCATGGGTTTTGGAATTTTTCAAAGCAAAAGCATGTATTTTATTTCTGACAGAACTTGACCTCCCATACTTGCTTGAAATGGTGATAAACTGTATACTTGCTTGCATTTCTTTCAGGATTTTGACTCAAATAACCAATGACATTTTTTATTTATGTGACTTTCCTTGATAACTATAATACCTGAGCTCAATTCACAGAACTGTTATTGACATGGAGCTGTAAACTATCCTTAAAAAGAACATCCAACCTTCACATTCTGAGAGTACTCTCCAGGTACTAAGAATCTGAAAGATCTATTTTGAATTCAAAATTTCATACGTGTATTAAGCTCGAATTTGAATATTCCATTATGATCCCCAATTGCATTATGTGCTCATCTTGTAGATATGACAGAAACTTTACCTCACTGTTCTGTCAAGACCTTGACTGAGTAATATGGAAATGATCAACATCCTGCATATTTGTTATATTTAATTCATGGCTTGACCTATTACAAGTGACATCTTACCTGACACCTGTAACTCACAGAAAACCAAATGAAAGAACATCACATTTGATTGTTGTCCTTGACTAATCATTGACACACGATCCCGTTTGAGGCACCATCACAATCAAAATGAGTCCACTGCTTTTGTTGTATCTCCTAATAACTGGTACTCCATATTTGAGTATTGTATCACTGATGCTCGTTACTGTATCCGGCTACTCCCTTGAAACAGAATTTGTCATAGTTAAGATCTGAAATCACAAATTGATCCAAAGTGAACTCCTGTTTTTTCTGTTTTAGCACTTATGCAGGGCTTTTATCTTAACATTGAATCATACTAGAATGTACCTAGTCTTCAGTTCCTAGGCACAACTGACACCTCAAAACCTTCTTCTGCAAACAAACTGTTTTCTCTTTCCTTAATTCTAACACAGCAGCTTTCGCTTCCTACACTTGAATTCTATAGAAGTTTTTTCCATTTTGCTTTTGAATTGAAACATTGCATTAGTATGAACCACCTTTAAACACCGGTTCAAATGTATAACTGGTAACTCAAAATCATTCTGGAAAGAAAATACTTGCTCCTCTGTTATTTTCTGAAAAGATCACTTTATTATTACCATTGATAATGCAGTATTTCTTCACCAGTCAACTCAAAACTAGAAATTTATCTAACACTCAGGTGCACTGTCTGTATTTGTTCTCGTGAGCAACATGGTACTCTTCATGCATTTTTATATTTCACTGTACAAAAGCGCTCTTAAGATTTTTCCTCTTTGATGATGAACATTAGAACAAAACATTAAGGCATATGTATGCCTGTTCACTATCCAAAAGAGAAATAATGAATTGAAACTCACATGACATATGATTATAATCAACACAGAAAATGAAGTAATTCAGCAATTTCTGATGCAAATGCATTCTGTTAAATTCCTTAAGTGAACTAAACTCACTGTTCACCTGTAGCCTTCAGAAAGAAATGTTGATCGTTATGAATGCACGGTTGGTTTCGTTACTTGATGGATAACTCGTTTTACTCTTTCAGGTTGTATTTCATTTTGTTTGATGTATATGATGAAATATCCTTCAAAAATAGCCCATTTAATCGTGGGGAAGCATAGAGCTCTACCCTTGTGGGAGCCCGTTTTACTCCATGCTTTGTCTTCGAATAATGTCCTTCATGACTTTACCTATACACGGGAAACAAAGCAGTGTTAGCAAAATATACATGTTGATTATGAGTTGATACTTCTCCTTCAGCTCACTTCTTCATACTGCACTTGATTGATTGTTTTAATGTATAGCTAATAGTATGTTGTACTATTGTAGGTGCATCATATAAGTTACGTCATAGTTGGAGCCACTACACCCCTCTTTTCCTCTTACAGTCGACAAAGCTCGAGATGACGAGGTGCACCATTCAACATCAAGCGTCGATAATCAGGCAATGATGACTATGATGTTGCTTATGTGTTTTCCTTTTGCATCTTCAGTAGTGCAATGTGCTGTTAGAAATGCATTGTCACAGTCACAGTTATATCCACGACGTGTGGATCTTTGATTTCAATTCTGCTTCTCGATTGAAAAGAAAAATGCATTTGAATGCAATGTTTAATACCATTCTGATTGTGAAATCAAATTAAGCCTTGTAAAAGAATGAGTTCTTTCGAAATGAATAAAAGCATCGAAATGCTATTTTGTCAGTACTCAATTCTATCTTTCTTTTAAATCGCAACTTCTCAATGGCACTCTGAATCCACCTCACTAAAATGCATAACGATATTCAATGCATAATGATAATGATGAAACCGCATTCGAACATGACACTACAATTCCATTTAAAGTTTAAATAACAATCAGCCACTCTTCCATTTGAGCTGGTAAAAATATGTAATGATTCCAGGATGGAAACTGTGTACCTCCTTTTCCTCTTAATCTGCGTAATTTGAAATACAATTATTTCTCCTATATCGAAAAATCTAATTCCCCCACTACTACTTTAACTTCCCAATCTTCCAACAAAATTTTGAATCAACCATGAAGTAAATAGACCATCCATAGTTAATGCTTATTGCAAGAATAGGGTAGGGGAAAATAAACGCATCCAGGACGCTTCCACCAGTTTGAAATGGAAGTTGCCTTATTCAATGAAATTTATACATCAATAATATTTTCAATTAGGCTACAAATCCCCGAGTTTTGATACTTTTACTTAAGTCTTTTGTAATAGTAAATTAAGAATAATCTTAGAGACATTTGATATTATTAATAAATGATAACCAACAATAATATCATCATTCACAAATCAAAATTTATGTAGTAATAATAATATTATAATTTAACCCTCATTAAATATAGTTTATTATTCAATTAATGATTAGGTCTTCTAAAAAAAATATTGATATTATATATTTACAACATCAATTTATTTATCTGGTGCAGCAAAAATAGTTATTCCAAAGATAACATAATTTCCTTACTTTAATATTATTTATTATTATTGTCATTCTCTTTGGCCTATATAAATGATAGTTTACGCATTACTAAGTTCACTGTATACTATTATTCATCTAACAACGATTATCTGAAATAATATTAAATACTCTAATTTTATTTTTCTTTAACTATGTCAATATTGTATTTATTATAGGAGATAATGAATTCTTGGTTAATTATTTTAAAGTCAAATATATAGTTTGGATGAGGGTGATTAAATGTGAAAGGCGGTGTTAATATTATTTGATGATAATAATAGATAATAATATAAATGCATATTATTTCATTATGTATTATTTATAACTTTTAATTCCTCCATTCTAAATATGCCAACCATAAATATAATGCCAACATTACTTAGGCAATGTTATTAGATCTACGTTGTCCAAACAATTAGTATTTTCTCTATTCTCGATATGAACAATAACCCACATAATCCATTTAAGCCAAATTTAGGTACTTAAAAAGTCTTAACACTTAATTGTTAGAACATTAATCATAAGTTATAATACAATGGCTAATAATATCTTCTTTTTGTATAATGAAAATTATGAAATAATGCTCACGAAGTTCATTATCACCATGCAGGTAACATAATCTACAAGTAGCACATAAACCTACCATAACTATAAAAACTCTAGGTCACATACTATAAAATCTCTACATACATTATGTGGGGGGCTTGATTGATGGCCTTACACAATTAGGACAATCTTAAAAATATTAATTCAATCAAATCTTATCAAACATTCAAAACTTAGAAATTATGGCAAACCTCAATTCAAACCCTTGTGGTATAATGATAACAATCATTGTGAATACCATATGACCAAAGGTCATAAAATAGAAAATTGCATGAAACTTATAAATCGCATACAAGATCGCATCAACCAAGGAGATGTTAGCATCGATCAACATCCTAGAACTTCGAAAAATAATGATCTTGGGATTTATAAGGATCCAATCCCAAACCATTTATGTAAATGACTCAAAAAAGAAAAAGACTATAACAAATTTAACCACTCCTATGATAATGTTGTAGGACATATCTAAGAATCTAACAATTGTGGTCAAGTTGTCACTATACCAAGCAAGAATACTAAGTGTGGAGTTACTACACAACGAGGCAAATTCGTTGTCCAAGGAGCTCCACCCCAATCCAAAATATTAATTAAAATGCTACCAACTAATTACAGTCTCATAAAACACCTTAAGAAAACTCTAGCTCAAATATCCATTTTAGATCTTCTTAGGATTTCTCCCACATAAACAAATCTTGGACAAGGCACTCTTAGAATCGTATGTTCCTACCGACATAGATATTGATCAATTCTAGGTTGTGGTAGGACATGTCACATCTAATCACCACCTATTATTCATAGAAGGATCTCCCTTCAAATGCATATCATAATCATGCCCTACATTTAAAAGTCTTTATCCACAAGCAAAACATCAAAAGAGTTTCGATAGATGGTGGAGAAGGCTTAAACATTTTTACTTTAAAGTTGGTTAAACAATTGGGATACTCTGATGAGGTTATTGAGAAATAGAAGGGTATTACAATTAGAGAATATGATGATAATGAATTTGATTAAGACGGTACTATCAAACTTCCAATTCAAGATGGTTTGGTTGTTGCAGAAACAACCTGTCAAGTCTTGGACATTGATCTACCTTATAACATCCTCCTAGGATGCCCATGGATAAATGGCATGCAAGTTCTCCCTTCAACCTATCATCAATGCATAAAATTTTCTCACAATTAAACCAAGGTCACCATTTATGGTTACCCCAACCTTTTCATTATTGTAAGAACTTGGAATAAAAATACCAAAAATTACTCCAAGTACCTAACATTGATGTAGCCTCCCATTCAAAATCTTACGTGGATCCATCAACATTAGCCTCCGCATCCACCATTCATAAATCTCTTCCTGATATTAAGGTTCAAGTACAAGACAGTGGTTGTGGAGATTATGGTCTTAAATGGACATTTTAGGTAGAACAACTTCCATCTTCTCCTGCGACATATGGAAAACCACAAAGCATTGACAAAAAATCTACTACTATCAAATTTGAGCCTACTATTTTCTCCAAATGGGGAGAGCTCAACCAATAATTCATAGAGGAAGAGGTTTCCAAATGGTTGTACCAAGAGAAAAAGGAACAAGCTGCACTCCCAGTTGATCCAAATAGCAAAGGTTTCATGATCATTAAGAACATGGGATTCACAAGCCATGGAAGCCTCAGTCTACATCAACAAGGAATAAGAGAAACCATTGTTCTAGAAGAAATAAAAATACCAAAGGCTTGGGTATAGTTTTCAAAATAATGTTACCCCTAAAATTGAGAGTATCCCTAGTGAGGTAGTTGAAGTTTCTCCCACGGTTGACACTACTAACGATGATACCATCGAGGAATCTCCTATGTACATCATTGATCTATTTTAGAATGCATCCATCAACACCATGACAACCATGTAATTTACCCCACCTTCACAATATGATAGACTTCAACTCGTTTACCCCCAACTCATCAATTGGGACCAACAACAAGCACCAATTCTAGATTTATTCAAAAATTATTAAGCTATTGATGAGTTCATGGGATGTAGAGATGGCATGCCTTTCAGAGATCACAAAGTAGCATTTGAGATGTCGGGTGATCCCACAATAGTGGTTACAATTTTTGGCCAAACTGGACACTGATTTTTTTTTTAACTAAATCTTCATATTGAAGCACCTATAGTGGTTAAACCGTGAGGAATTTGAAGATGATGAAAATGAGAGTCTTGTCACATTTTCTCTATATATTCTAAAAATATTTTTTTCAAAATTTTTGGAATCGGATTGCACTTCTTTTTCCATCTCCCACGAAAATAATTTTTTTTTTTCAAATAGCATTTTTTAAAAGTAGCGCACATCATATAATGCATAACTTTTTTTCCATGAAAGGATAAATTCTAATTCTTTTTTTTGAATTTAGATTTGTATCTGATATCTAGTGCTTCCACTTGGTTAGACAGTTTTTAATTGAATAATTTTTCTTTAATCAAGTTTCAAAGTCAAACCAATTACAATTCAGATATAGCGCGACCATATAACACATAAATTTTTTTGTATATATCAATTTTATTTTATTTTTTTGTTGGATCAAGGACTTTAATATCTGGTGCACTCATATTTTCAAAAAAAAATGATAATCTGCTATTTTTTCCACGAAAACAAAGACCTTCATTTTCAATGAAAAACTACTATGTTTAAATAAATAAAAAACAAATACATGGCAAAATAAAAATTATATTCATTGGATAGCTCATTCCCGGGACTTCACGATTCAGTTGGGTTTGTGAAGATTCATCATTTCATCACTCAACACGAGCTCACGAAGTGCCAAAAAAAATTTAAGGGTTTTGTCGAGGGGGGGATGAGGAATAAGGGGGGTTCGAATGAACCCTTAGGGGTTCGAGTGAACCCCTAGGGGTTCACTCAAACCCGGGTTCATTCGAACCCTAGTTCATTCGAACCCCCCTTTTATAGGGGGTTTTGTTGGCTTTTTTGGCAAGAAAGCATTGAAAGGGTCCGCCCGAACCTAGGTTTTAGCGAACCCCTAATGTGTTTGGTTGAACCAATAGGTTCATACGAACCCCTAAAATCAATTTTTTTGCCATGCATTTCACGTGAGTTTTCCTTCCTCACTTCAATTTATATAGCTCCTATTGTGACTTCTTATAGCTTGATGTAAAAGCATACTTTGGGGGGAACTCGAATCCTTTAGTTTCCAAAATGAAAATATAAAAAATCAAAAATAAATCCCCAAGTGAAAACCAAAATGTGGCTCTTTCACATCATGAAAAAGTAAAAATAAAGGACATATCCAAGGGTGAAAACCTCTCTGAGGTGCTTGAGGATGAAGGATTCAACCTCCCAAGTATCGTTAAACATCAAGAGAAATTAGTGGAATTAGTGGAAGACTCGAAGTAGATCAATATTGGAATTGTCAACAATCCTAGATTCACATTCTATGTAACATCTCTAGATACTTATGAGAAATAGAATTTTGCATAATTCCTAGAGGAATGAAAAATTCAACTTTGTGTGGTCTTATGCTAACATGCCTAGATTAGATACAACATTAGTGGTCTATCACTTAACAATATATCCAAAGGAAAAACCGGTGAGATAAAATCTACGTAAGAGGCATCCCCAAATTGCATTACTAGTCAAAGTTGAGCTGAAAAAAAACTTAAACATTGGTTTCATAAGACCAATTGATTATCTAGAATGGGTGTCAAATCTAGTACCTATTTCTAAGTCCACTACGGGCATATGCATTGCACCGACTTCAAGGATATTAAGAAGGCTTCCCCTAAGGACAACTTCCCATTACTCAATATAAACATTATAGTGGATTTGACAAGTCATGAGATGCTTTCTCTCATGGATGATTTTTTTAGGTTATAACCAAATCTACATAGCACAAGAAGACCAACATAAGATAGTGTTTGCATGCCTTTGGGGTACATATTGTTGGAATGTCATGCCATTTGGTCAAAAATACTGGCGGAACCTATCAACGAGCTATGACAGTTATATTTCACGACATGCTTCATGACATTATGGAGGACTATGTGGATGACATCTTGGAAAAATCAATCATAAAGAAATGATATGTAGAAGTCCTAGCATAGATATTTGATAGGCTAGAGAAATATCAAGTAAGGTTCAATCCAAAGAAGTGTGCATTTGGTGTCACTTCAGGAAAACTATTGGGATACATAATGTCTCACAGAGGTATCGAAGTGGACACCGCAAAGGAAAAATCAATTATTGATATTCCTCCTCTAAGAACACTAAAACAACTTTGTAGTATCTAAGGGAAGCTCCAATCCATCAGAAGGTTCATAGTATAACTGGCAAATAAATTTCACCCATTTAATCATCTCCTACACAAGGATGTCATATTCAAATGGGATGAGAAATGTCAAAAATATTTCCTATAGCTTAAGGATTATCTAGCATCACCTCTAGTATTGATACCTTTACTTCCAAACAAACCTTTGATATTATACATTTCAGCCACATCTGCAGCATTGGGCACTCTTTTCACACAACACGATGATTTCAGGAAAGAAAGAGTAGTGTACTACATAAGACAAACCTTAGTAGGTTATGAGCTTAAATATACTCCCATCAAGAGAGCATGTTTAGTTGTCGTATTTTCTTCACAAAAGCTCTAACACTATATGCTCAATCGTCAAACCAAGCTCATTTCTAAGGTAGATTCATTAAAGCATATGTTATCAAAAGTGACACTCATAGGCCACATGGCTAAATGGGTAATGATAGAAAAATTGATATAGAATATGTAGATAGAAAATCTATCAAAGGGATAAATCATAGAAAATCAATTCCCATAGGAATCATTATATGAGGGGAATCCTCTCATATTAGAATTCTGAAATGAGGCGATCTTCAACATCACTCCTAAAAGTCAATGGAATTTTTATTTTGATGGATCACACACCCAACATGGTTCAAGGGCAGGAGTCCTATTTATCACCCCTCAAGGTGATTGCATACCAAAGCCATATTGGTTAGCCTTCCCATGTACAAAAAACATATCCAAATATGAAGCATTGATTACATGACTAAAAATGGTTTCACAATGGAATATCAAATATATGCAGGTCTATTGGGATTCACAACTAGAGGTTCATCAGGTCAATTTGATTATCATCAGACAAAATATGATAAATTGCTTCCATACAAAAGAATGGTGGATAGTGTCAAATAATACTTCACTACCATTTCATTTGAGAAAATACCTAGAGTCAACAACAGGGTCGCAAATGCTATGGCAACCATTAGGTCTCTCCTAGACATGCCCCATAACAGTCAAAAGTGTGAGTTTCTTGTGGAACAATTATTGGTACTAGTTGTCGACCTCCT
>VDFB02267118.1:0-27375 GCA_007258455.2 Sequoia sempervirens | reverse complement strand
GCTTCAATAGTTGGAGATTGGGGAACAATCCTAGTAGATGATGTAGGCTTGCTAGTAGATTTAACCTTTCTTCTTGAGGAGTCCAAGATGGCATGGAGAAATTTATATCTTTTATAAATTCTCAAAATTTGGGTCTAGAATGCCTTTACTTCTATCTCCTCTCATGTATCTTTTGCTAGCCAACATGTTTTATGGAGGAATAATATTTTGATTAAATCTTGCAGGTTGATTATCTTGCACTTTTTCGGCTTGATTTCATCTACGTTGCCTTGTCCGCACAATGATCCTTTAAACCACAATCAACTCATCTCTTAGGCGGAGTCTTCTAATTTTCTCTCTTAACTCTTCTTTTCGTTCCAAAACTTTATTAACTTGTAAAAATTGTTTCCACTCCTTTTGAATCACCAAGCTAGAGTATTCAATTGAGAGATTATATATTCTTGCTCAGCATGCACCCAGTCAAGATTCAAGTGCACAACAAGAATATTGTTATGATGTGGCAACACCATACTTATGCATGAGGAAAGAAACTGGATGTATAAAAATAAGGCAATCATCACAAATTCTACTTGTTTGATTTTGAGTCCCCAACATAGTCGCCAAAAATCTGGTGGTAAACAGATTTGTTACTTTGAAATTTTATAAGACTCGCCCAATGGAAAGTGGAAAAATGTTCCAACAATTGGAGAGATTGCTCATGAAATTGCAATCTTCCTCTACATTTGAGAGGGGAAGCTCCCTCGTATGATCTAACTTTGTATTTTTGAATGTAGTTTTAACCAAAAAGTACTTAAAAGAATGAATGATATTTAATGTAACTTGGAATGAAAAGAAACCCCAAACAACAAATGTAGAAATGTTATTAAGGGTTCGACGAACTTGCTTTAAGTTTCAACCAAATGCATTATAAAGATCAAAGACCACACATACGACCTTCATAATGGTTGTGGATTGGGTCAACAACCCACAATACTGTGTTCCACTTATTGGCCAAGTTGGACATTAATATCAACATTTTTTACAAAATTTCACTTTACAAAACCTATAGCAACTAAACCATTAATAATTTGGAGATGATGTGAACTAGTGATTTGTAAGGATTTGTGTGTAGATTCTAAATATTTTTTTTTTTAAATAGAAATAAATTGTGAATTTTTTGTGTAACTTTTAATAATTGATTTTTATAGCTAACAACACTTTTAAAAAGTGGCATTTATGTCATCATGCATAACTTTTTTTATTGAAAGGATAACATTATAATTTTTAAAATATAGATTTTTAACACCAATATCGACTGCATGGATATTTTTTCATATTTTTTTGTTGGATAGTTTTTTTTAATTATTTTTTGAATTCAAAGTAATTATAATCTAGACATAGGTGTATGTCATCATGCATAACTTAATTTGTATGTATTGATTTTTTATTTTGTTGAAATAAGAACATGAATACCTAGTGCACACATATATATCCATTTGCAAAGGATTCCAAAGTCACCATGGTTTTTCATACCTTGATGTATATATATCCATTTGCCACAATAAAACACTATGATGATAAAAAAAAAGCACAAACAACAAGCATAGTATCTATCAATCTCATATCCATCCATATCAATCTATCTCATATCTATCTTATTTCATCTCATTCATCACACATTTTTTAACATGATATTAATCAATAACCATCATCATACTGCATTTTCTTCTACCATACTAACCCACAATCACATATGTATCTTCACCCTCCTCCCTCCCCACATTCATCCTCAAACTCGTCATTTCATCCACTTGACTTTTCTTCTCCTATTTTATCATTCTCTTCACTCCTACTACGTTGATCACACCTTTTTCGCGAGCTTGACTTAAAATTTTTATTTTTTCGTCAACCTCTCAAGGGAGCATACTACTTCCATTTATCCATTTGTTGGGGAAAATTAGGGCAAGTTGTCAAAAAATTCTTCATACTTTCTTTGAAACAATGCTGTAAAAATGCATTGTCTCAAAGAGGGGCAAATTGTACACCTAAATTTGACTAACTCATTTCTTCCAAAACATCATCAATTTTCGTCATCTTTCCTAATCAATTTATCTTCTACATTTAATTAAATAATTTTAATATTTAATTAAATTACGTTATTTCCCTTTCATCTTGGATAATTAAATAATTATTTAATTATTTAAAAGTTAAATTTCCCTACATTTCTACTTTGATTAAATAATATCAAATTATTTAATTAAATCATATACTTTATCATTTTTATCTATTAATTAAATATTTTTATTAATTTATTCCCCTCTTGTAGTTTTTGATTAAATATTTTATAATCTTTTCTTAAAATCACATCAATTAAATAATTATTTAATTAAAACTAATTATTCTTCTCAACTTTATTCCCCTTTGCACATGAATTAAATAATTTATTTAATTATTTATTAATTGTCCATGCATTTCCACCTCACTAGTCAACTCCCATTCACTCTGAGTTCACTCTTCAATCAATTCAATCTTCTATCCAATTTGTTTAGTTTGACTAAGAGTCACTCATACTTATCTCATCAATCAATTCTCTTAACTAATCCATATGGTCAGTTAACTCAAATCATGCAATCAATTAACTCCACATCACTCTCAATCAATTCCTCTCAAGCATTCTCATCCATTGATCTTTTCAATATTCCTTTCGATCTCAATCGTTGATCGATATCACATGAAATCTATAAATACAACCATCATTTATCAATTATGATACTCTCTCTCATTACAAGAAATCTATATGCATATCATTTTAGCCAATGTGAAAGAATTGAGTTTACTAATTTATCGAATTGGAATTACGTTATATACAAGGAATAAGTACCAATCATGTATGAAATTTATTCTTTACAACTAATCAAGATATTATCTTTCAAAGTTAAAGCTTTTAGATTTTTAAGTAATTAGCTTTTGATCTTCTAACCACTAAGTGATCATTATTAATTTATATTTTTAAATAATCCTCATAGGATTCTACCTATGCTAGTAGGGTTTACTAATATAATGGAATACAAATTTTCCCATAATAATCTTTTCTACATTGGTATCCAAGATCTAATAAAGATTAACATTGGAACAACATATGTAATAATATTTGAAATACCAATGACCAATGATGTTTGTAGTAACTATTTCAACAACATACTGATTTCTATGGTTGCATTTATTCTAAGTGTTAATTTTCCTAGTTATTAGAGGCACATTTCTATTGAAAGATAATCATTTATAATATAACAATGGTGGATTGACTGATTTAATACCATTCCCAGGTTTAGAAATGTTAACTTGGTTTGGTAGTTCATACCATACTAGAAATGTTTAGGCATCAATAATTTACTCTCATAGTACCTCAATCATAATCTTTTGTTCCCTTATCTCCTAACCTAGTATTCCCAACTCAAGGAAGTTTTCCAATGATGATAATACCCTTATGTAACTTCTAACATTTTATATCTTTGAAACAACTCACAATTAATCATACATGTAATTAAGTCTAAAGGACGAGTGTCATTTTACTATCATGAATATCAATTCATAACTTAATAAATTTTATTTACGTTCATAATTAATCTGGTATGAAATCAACTATTTATCTTAATAAATAATATAAGATTAAGGTTATAAATAACATTGTTTAAAATACTCATGAATATATGAGATAATAACAACAATTTCATATTAGGGAATTCATATTGACAACATAACACCATCCACAATTTCCTAATCAAAACCGGAATATACCATAAGATATCATACCTACGCCTAAAGTAGAGTAATGGCTTATGACACTACAATGATTCTCTTGAGTGAATAACTTGTTCTTTACTATTGTTATGACATAAATCTTTAAAAAAAAAAATGAACATATTTAAGTTTAAGAGACATTAAGTTCATAATTGAAATACAACTCACACCCAAAATTTATGTAGGGAATAAAATTCAACCAGATTAACATTTACATTGAATAAAGTCCAGATTGCAAAATTCAATACAAACTATCATTAATAGTGTCATATGCAAGATGTTAAATTCTTCACAAGTCGACCTATTATCTTGGGATTGAATACCTATTTATTTTTAATAGATCGGCCACAACAAATTAATTTTAGATAGTTTACTTATTACTACATTATTCTATGTATGAATACCACTAAATTTGGTGTGGAATCTTTATTTAAGCGTTGAATAGCTACCATACATGGAAAAGTGAACTCATGCCATTGATCACATTTTGTTCTATTAAGGGTCCTAGCACATATTGACATAAACTATTGTCTATACAGCCTCGAGAATGCACTTTTGATCGTATTTATTAATTAATTTAAAATCATAATATAATAGATTTTTTATTTTCAATTAATTAATAAATACGGTCAAAGGTGCATTCTTGAAACTGGATAGACATTTTTGTCATGCCCAATTTTTTTGCAATCAAATACAATTAAGGACAAAACACAAATTTCAAATTTTGATTACAACACACGACTAACTCACACAGTTTTGTTTCCAAAGCACATAATTCTTAAAAATCATAACAACATTTGTCCAAGTACAGATTATAATATTTAGTTAAGTAACTAAATTTCTTAGGAAACCCTAGTAGGACTTCAAGAGAAGATAAGGGATTCACATCATCGAGACAAGCCTAATTACTCCCACAAACACATTCATGATCAAAAGAAACCATCAAGTCACAAGATATGCCATTATAATATATCAATATTAACTCAAGTAATGAAAAAAAGAGAAAAACCTAGGGCCAGACCTAATTCCTCAGGGGCTCATCTCTGATGGCCTTTCCTATGCATATATTTCATAGAAGAATCGTAGTTCAACTTGAGTTCACCCTATAAATTATCTTGTGGTTAGAGGCCCTTCTCCAATCCATTCTTTTGAAAGGGGTTGTAATTGGGACCAGTATGGGATGGTCATTAATCCATTCTTCCCCTCATTTTATGATTGTTCTTATCCATATGGAGGAGTCCTTGGAGAAGGGCCTAGATACCATAGCAAATTAGGAAAGACAGTCTTGAGGCCCTTCTCCAAGGACTCCTTCGTACAGATAAGAACAATCATAGAACAAGGGGAAGAATGGATTAATGACCGTCCCATACCGGTCTCAATTACAACCCATTTCAAAATAATTTCCCAACGCATCTACTCCCCTATATGACCTTCCAGGGAACCCCTCGGGATATGACAGTTTACAGATGTCACATTACACCACACAGCTAGCAATTTGCAAACAAGAAGATAGCCTCAAACTGAGTAACATAGGATCATAAACTAAAATTTTAATAAAAATTCCAAAAAGGAACTATAAATTCAAGAGAGCATCAAAATAAGGATCAATTCTAGCTACATTTTAACATTTCAATATTAATTCAAAAATGAAATTTAAACAAGTCCTTGAGCAAATCGGACTATAACAACCTTCAATTGGCTAAAGAGCCTAATAAAATAACTGTAAAATTTTGCATTGTTGGCACATAATAAAATAAAACATCAATCGGAAATTACCAATAATTCATTTTTTAACAATAAAATCTACACATTACGAGCACCACGTGACTTGATAAGCCACCTAAGGCCTGGAGGAGGGGAATGATGGTTCTCTAACCACGTAAGTATAATAGCATGCAATAATTGGCGGTTCCTAACCACATAAATATGAACAACTAGTGGTCCCTGACCACATAAGTATACATCACTAGTGGTCCCTGACCACATGAATATGAATAAGTGGTGGTCCCTAACCACATAAATATGTATCACTGGTGGTCCCTAACCACATGAATATGAATAATTGGTGGTCCCTAACCACATAAATATGAATCACTGGTGGTCCCTGACCATATAAATATGTATCACTGGTTGTCCCTGACCACATGAATATTAATAACTAATGGTCCCTGGCCACATAAATATGAATCACTGGTGGTCCCCATAATTCCATCATTTACCCATGGGTTATAATCATCAAGGAATAGGTTTGTACTATGAACCAACAAGTGTGGCTCTTATATGTGGGGGAGTAGGCCATGATCAACATCCATGGGAGGATTACAACAACTCGACATAGATCCTTTATCAGGATTAGGGACAATTCCATGAGCTCGTAATCTCCCAATGGGTGAACATGTGCCTCTCAACCCCTATTTATACTAGTTAGCATCCCACTCCCATAAGGGGGGAACCAAACACTAGGGGTACACATTTAACATACAAAAAAGACTAACAAAAAAGAATAAATCACATTTCATTTAATACATACACTTACACACTTAACATGTTTACATAAACTCACAACTAGCTAGCTTACATAAAGGTCATCATGAAGGGTACACATAGGGGATCGTACTAGAAGTCCACCACCCTTATCCCAAGTCAGATACCATGTATCTCGTACTTGGGGCACAACACATATACTAGTTTCCACATGTCAAATCACATTAACTATCAAGAATTCTATCATTCCATTTGATATGAGTCAAAGATATTCAACATACACTTACTTTTACAACTTGGTGTATCCACAAAATTACCACAATACACAACATAAGCACCATTACGAGGTATTCACATACACTAAGAATATGAAATATCTTCTCTTTTCTTTTCTTTTTCCAATTTTCATCTTTTAAAGCAACAAACCATTTCCTTGCACATGATTAAATCGTAAAATATTCTATTCTACAAAGTGACATAAACATTCATGATAAAAACATCTTCTCAAACTTGAGGCTACCCAATACTCAACATACAATACGAAAAACATAGTCCAATTTATTAGCACTACAACCAAAACATTCTTTTCATTCAAAATTCACTTAATCACACACTTAGCATTTGCATCTCTAACATTTGAGTTAACATTTATATGGTTTTCTATAAAAAGTAATTCAATTGGGAACCTTAAGTCTCATCAATATATTGCTACTATAATGACCATGCCATTCTATATTCCTGACATGCCATGCAATGAAGGAAAAAACTTAGATTCAGAATTTAACAATGCAAGGTTTACTAAGGCATTTATTATGTCTCCACCATCATTATTTATTTACTTGCATATTGTATTCACTCCTCCATTTCATCTCAATATTAACTAATTCTATGCACAAGATCACACATACTAAGGTAGAAATTGCAGTTTTGGAACCACGACCTTTTGGCCAACATACATATTCCCTCCATCTCTACAAGATAGCTTTATATAAAACATGCATTTAATTGATTTAAAGGAAACATGCACTTTTAGGGAGTACTTCATTCTCCACACATGAGAAGAGAATTGCATTTTCAAAACACCTCAAGGCACATAGATTTCGAGATATGAATTATAGTGTTTTATAGTAAGTTATTCACTTGCATTATAAAGTTAAATGATGTTTACTTTAGTAAGGTTGTGTTGTCTACATAATAGTCATGTATTAAGAACCATCTTTCATCTCCATAAGGTTCAAGGTTATAGTATAACACAAGGGTGGATTTTATAATAATAATATCCATAGTTTTGTAGCCATTCACTTTGTTTTTCATTTCCATTTCATTCCAGATTGACCCAATCTTCACAATGATAATTCACCATAGCATGCTAATCAACATGAACGAAACATGCAATTCACACATTTAATTTTCCTAATCTTGTTCATCTTAAACACTTACAAGTCCTACGGGAGGGTACATAGGTGCATTTATATTTAAATCTTGGCAAGTCAAAATCTATAAACTAGGCTATTTAAACTTCTTCATAATCAAATGTTTCATTCACAATGGGGTACATAGTACTTGATTAGATCTAACAACCATTATCAAATAATAAGGAAAGGAAAGACATCATGAGGTCATTTTATCCACCCCTCTCAACAAGGAGATAAGCACCTAAGGTGAATTCACAAAAGCACAACACAAGGGAAATAACACTAACCTGAGACCCCAATGTTACAATCGTGCTCCGATGCCAAATGTCATGCCCAAAATTTTTACAATAAAATATAGTTAAGGACAAAACACAAATTTCAAATTTGGATTACAACACATGACTAACTCACACAATTTTATTTCCAAAGCACATAGTTCTTAAAAAGCATAACAACATTTGTCCAAGTATAGATTATAATAGTTAAGTAACTAAATTTCTTAGGCAACCCTAGTAGGGCTTCAAGAGAATACAAGGGATTCACATCATCAGGACAAGCCTAATTAGTCCCACAAACACATTCATGATCAGAAGACACCATCAAGTCACAGCTATGCCATTACAATATATCAATATTGACTCAAGTAATGAAAAAAAGAGCAAACCCTAGGGCTAGATCTAATTCCTCAGGGTCTTGTCTTTGACGGCCTTGCCTACGTATATATTTCATAGAGGAGCCGTAGTTGAACAACTCGAGTTCACCCAACTCATATTTGATTGACCAATAATCACACATAACACCCAGATTTAAATCACCACTAACTCACCATGGTGGTAAATACTAAGAATGAATCACAATGATGAATCTATAAGGGATCCTTCTACTATAAGGAGTGATTAACAATCCCAATTACAACACCCTTCAAGGGCCACTTGCCAAAATAGATGATCACGAATAGGTCTAGGATGAAGGTAACCAAAACATATCTTGAATAGATAATTATATTTGAAGTCATGGTCCTAATCCAACCATACAAAGTTCACCATATAACATGGATAAGATTACGAGGTGAAAGGGTAATAAGACAATCCCCATATTCAAACTTCAAGACAATTCAACCATCAAACACTTAGTTGACTAACATAAAGAGTATAACCCTTAAGTCCAAGATCGCTCTACACAAATTCATCTTATGCATTCAATCCTTTAATTATAGAATATAAGAGTGGGTACGCAACCCTTTCTAGGGTCCTCTTACCCTAGACAGTTTCACTGTCAGGTACCACCCACTTAGGTGAAGTTGAAGGTCTGAAACGTCAATATGGGTAGGTGTGGTTTTTAAAGGACAATTTATTCATAAAAAAAACACATCACGCTTACGTGACAATTTAATTTATGTACTTAATATTGATTTCACTTCATGGCTGCAATTCTAGTTAAGTACAAAGTTCGATGGCCATCTCTGACCACAAGATAATTTATAGCAATAAGATAACACAGAATCAAACTTGCACTCCACCCAACCATATTGGCATCATGAAGTGGGGTCTTCCATTTAGATAATATAAAATGGTATTTCTAGACAATACTTATCTAAGCAACTGTCAAATAGTGTCATGGGTGCGGTACTCAAGTTTTATTGAACAAAGCATTCCAACACCCATTATTCTCACCGGTTATCATGTATCAAAAGCTTATGTATATAAATTACTGTTACAAGCATTTGAAGACCAAGGATGTAGAATTTTGAGTTCTATTCATTAAGGGATAACATTTAAATCATTATATGATGGCTTATGAACAAGGGAACTTCTCTTGAGACCAATGGATTGGTTGATGGAAGCCAAAATTCTAAACACAATCCCAAAACACTCAAAGGTTTGATCTGGGTATAAACAAGACTCCCAGATATTACTCCCACTAACAACGATACACAATATACATAGCCAACATCCCTAATATGCACGATAGGGTCCAACACGCAAAAGCATTTACCCATATGAAATACTAGGTGGGTATGCTAAAGAACCAACTAAAGATAGACCCCCATACCTACGTAAATATTTTCCAAGGCCCGGGATGGTATCTTGAGCCTTTGCTTCTGCTCCATAATTCTTTGTCCTCCATCTGAGTCCAAAATGACCTCCCTCGTACAATAATCTTGAAATGGTAGTCTCCTTCTGTTCCTTCAAACCTCCACCGCTTGAGGGAAGCGACATGTCTAGCCCCTCCTCTTTTCTTCATCGACCAACTTCTCCCCCTCCGGTCATGCACCTTTGACCCCCATTTTTTTTCTTGTAATTTATGGTGTAACATAAACTAGGGTTTTTTTGTATTGATGTCGTCCCTTTTAATGATCCACCTCCTTCCAAATTTGTAGTTGTTTATGCATTAATTGTGGCATCCTTTTCCTCCAAGCCTTCATAGAAAGTAGTTGGAGTTGTTGCTTTATTTTTTGTGCCACCATTCCCTTTGCCTAGTCGCTAACACCATCTAACCTTGCGTGCAAGCCTTCAATTTTGGAATCTGCACCTTTGGCCTACGCTAACTTCGAGGTTCGGGGTTTACCTTTTTCGGGTGTCGACCTTCGCTAAAACCTTTTACCTCTTACTTAATCTTAATTCAAGGTGTAAGTTGTAACGCCAAAGTTTGACGTCTGATGCCTTTAGCATATGGTAAGCTTTAATTCCAAAGTTCAATGTTGGATGCCTTTTCAGACTTAACACATGTGAACTTTTGTTTCCTTCATGCAATCGGTACAAGGTATGGTCAAAGTCTAAAACCTTTTTGAACTTAGCATACTCTTTCTTCATTTCTCTAAGGGGTTCGATATGCGATATGACTGAAGTCCAAAACCCAATACCTTTTGAACTTTAACTTAGACTTCTTTATTTCCTTAAGGCATTCGGTATAAGGTATGACCAAAGCCCAAAGATTGATGCCTTTTGGACTTAGCTGAAAAACAACTAACTCTTTTCTCTTTAGCAAGGGGTGCAAGGTAAGCCCAAGGCCCAATTCTCAAACTTTTGTCTCTTTAAGGCTTGTTGTAACAACACCCTAAGGCCAATGAAACATTTTTCCTAGCATCCTTATGAAACGCTCTTGACCTCAAACAACAACTCTTCATCTGATATCACTCAAACCTCCTAACCTTAATGAGGTGTCTTTGTTGACCACAATCAACTCATTTCCAGCAGCCTCTCCTTTGACATCATAAGATGCCCTTCTGACAACAATGACAATCATATTATCAACAGATTAATCTAACTATAACTGGTTTCAGTTATCCTCATCTGATTAACTCTCTATTAGCATCTCCCAACTATCAATATAGGTATAATGTTCTGATCTACGAGCAAATCATAATTCCATGATAAGGCACAACCCAAGAGCAGAGAAAACTCTAAGACTCTTCATCTATCTTTATTTACTTGGTAGCTTACTTTCTCTTAGTTAAGCAATATTATAGGGATCAAATCTGCACCTGCTATATTGACTTAAACCTTTATCCATGTAGATTTAATCACATTCCTTAATAGAAGCATTCACATAAGAATTTAACTAATCTTCTCTTATAATCAAATGACTAAAAAAATAGTGGCACTCAAACACAGCTAGTTCCTATATCATCTAAATGATGCACCCTTAATCCACACAGCAATGTAGTATAAGTTTAGAATGAAAGGCTATGACACTAATATAAAAAGAGGGGCCTTACAATTTTCATAACACATGATGTTTTGAAAGTTTTTTTTATTATTATTCAAAAGTCTCTTAAGTGCAAGAGTGTAGATATACTAAAGGCTTTACATATTAAAACAAATTATCTTATAAACTTTATCCATAAATGGCCAGATCACAATCTGCCCACTGAAATGGTAATATGGACGGTTGTAAAATATGATAATGGCAAGGAGATAGCGATAGATGCAACCAGTCCAAGGGCGTTGAAATAATGGGATACCGACAAAAAATAAAATGAAATCATTCAAATCGCCTTTGCCGAATATAGAGCTTATAAAATTATGAGATGATCGAAGGGTAGGTCAAAGTCCAGTGAATAGATTTGAGAGGTGCAGATCATTTCATGAATAAGTCATATTTGACAAAATCGACCAAGAAACGACCCCAATCTTCATTTCCAAAGAAATCTCCTAATTGTTGGATCTTATTGTAAATATCATCTTTGAACCCATTGATTCTTATAAGATTAACAAGGAGGCATGCCTAAATTTAAGTTGATGCAGTTGTATGTGATTGCCATTTTTCACAAAACGGGCTTATCTACATAATGATTTGAAACCCATTCTTCTTCAGGTATAGATTTTACTACAATGTAGACGTGTATGAAACTGTGCAAATACTAACCATTCCAAGGATCCTATAATAATAATAGCTATATTTCATTCCATTTCTAGATCGTATCTATGATGTCTATTGTATAATAGCAGCGATGCTCTACATACCTGGTTTTCTCCATGGTTTGATGATAAACTTTGATAGATGAGGAAAGCCCGTCGCCTTCTAAGCTTAGCAATAACCAATCTCCTCTCTCAGATCTCGTTAATAGCGTTTTCCTTAGTTGAATTATGGGGGGTCGAGGAAGAGAAAGTCACCATGCCAACATTTTGCTAATGATCTTCCCCTCCTACCCACGATAGACAAGATCACCTCCTTACAGCGATTGACAGAGATCTTTGCCATTTTTCGTGTGGATCGACTCATTTTATGGTGCTTTAAGCTGCAGAAGAGTGGAAAGATCTTGAAGTTAAACTGAGTCTTCCTTTAGCGATGTGGGAGCAACTCCTTGGCACTTGGTGCATGGAGTTTACACTGCAAATTCTTCTACCTTGTTCCCACGTCTGGAGTGATTCATAGTTTGACAAAGGAATAATTGTTTTAAACGTAGGTTATTGGCTATCCAGTGATATTATCATTATTTATTATTACTAATTATATATATATATATATATATAAAGGAAATGTCAGATATATCAATTTGCATGAATCCATTTTTTTCTTCTTACATTATTAATTAGTTATTTCATTAAAAGTGACAATATAGAAAATTATATTATATTATATTTATGTTATTGAAAATCATTTTTATATAAAAATTATTATTTGTTAAAATTAAATTAAATTAAATTAGATAAATATTATATAGGAAATGTCAGATATATCAATTTGCATGAATCCATTTTTTTCTTCTTACATTATTAATTAGTTATTTCATTAAAAGTGACAATATAGAAAATTATATTATATTATACTTATGTTATTGAAAATCATTTTTATATAAAAATTATTATTTGTTAAAATTAAATTAAATTAGATAATATTATAATATTATCTAAATATCATATAGTAGAAATGCAATAAAAATTCTATTATAATTATTATTAAATATATATATAATATATATAGTATATATTATAATAATAATTATGAATATTCGTTCACATGTTGGGTGTTTTGATTTTAATTAGTTTTGTAAATATTTTTATGTTATCAATATTGTTGTAGGTTGCATTAAGCCCAAATCTTATCCCAGCCCCTTGTCACACAAATAGTTTTTTGGTCGATTATCCTATAGCCTTTTGTTAAGGATATAATCTTGAGTCACTATAATTCACCCATTGAAGGGGAAACAGATGGACCAAAAATTTATTGTCCTCATGCAATACATTGGTTTGAAAGGTTTATAACCTTTACATTGAAGATTTGGTGTCCATATTAATTTATCGTCTACCTAAACATAAAGAGATCTCCCCTTCCTCCACATGACCATTACTGGTAGCACAATTTGCAATAGTTCCTTCTTCTTCCTTATCTAATTTAATGAATAGACTAAGTCATTCTAAAGGTTTTCTCCCCTGCAAAGAAAATTCACCAATAGAGAATTGATAGGACTGATTTCATCCTTGGATCTTGGAATGTGGCTGAAAGAAACATAGGTCAGCCTTTCAAATTCTAAAGGTTCTTGATCATTTTCTTCAATTTGCATCTGCCATCAGATTCAACCTTGATCTTACTAACTATAATTGAAGTGAGATAAATTAAGCAATGTAATACATGGAATTGGGGAGTTCGAACGTTTGATTTCCAACATCCCTCCCAAGAATGTCACTCCACCGATCACCAACATTGCCCAGTATAAGATATCCATCCTTAACCAGTTGCTTTGTCTTCTCAGATTTAAAGGTCACAATTGTCTTATAGTTTTTAAGTTTTCTTGGCCGATGGAATCAGTTAACTACAGTGAACTTTGAACTTACACAAATAAGGTACAATAATAGTTGAGGTTGAATGAATGAGCTATAGTGAAATCATATACCTCATAATTAACTTGGTCCATCCTGTGAAGCCAGACCTCACCAGATTCTTAGCAGTTACACTCCTCAAGTGCTCATCCCTCATATCAAACTGATGTGAACAATCAAAATTGAAATTTAATTTGGGAGAGGTGATAGGTTACATTTGGAAACATTAGAGTGTGAAATTGGAAATATTCCATGCCAATTTTAAATACAATCATCATCCATGAATGTGGGGGTTTATACTATGCTAAGAAGTGCAATACAAAATGACTTGGAGGTATGTGATGAGCATTGACTATATCTTACTGGTGCTTTCCCTATTAGAGAAGGTGACTTGGTGGGTTGGGCATTGTTCTCTTGGATGACTCCATTTGTGATACTTCCCTTTCCCGCCTTGAAGAAAATATTATGCTCTGTTAAAAAGTAAGGGAAAAATTTGGCTCAATATAAGATTAAAGGAAAGAAAAACTAGAATTCAATCAAAGTTTTGTGAGATGGAAATTAAAATACCTAACACGTCATTATTAGTTATTATCATTATTTATTGTTATTATTATTTTCATGATTCGTCAAAATAAACAATAATGCATATATTAAAATAAATAAAACAAAAATTAGTTCTTAGGAGGTTGTGACATTTCTTTTGAGTTGTCGACTCTCAAATGTCGACCGACACCCTTCTTGCATTAGTACTACTCAAATGCCATGTCCTGAAGCATTGTATTCTATTATGAATGACTTAGAGAAGTTTGGGGTAGCTAACGTAAAAGTGGACGAAAGATTATTTTAGTTGTCAAAATGCTTGGGTGGCTCACTCTGACAATGAAAAAAATTCTTCTTCAACAATGTTGTCAAAAGTGTTGCTATGCAAACATAGTTGCTGACAAATCTTCTATAGTGCCCTCTTAGACCCAAAAATCATCTCAAACTTTTGATAGTTTTAGGTTTTGGCCACACTTCAATTTTTGCTCTCTTTATAGGGTTCACCTTAACACCTTCATGTGACACCACATGTCCTAAGTATTCAACCTCTTCCACCCCAAAAACACATTTGAAATTTTTTGTATAGAGATTATTATCTTCCAATACTTGTAATACCTTCTCTACATGTTGCAAATGTTCTTTCCATGCTTTAATATAGATGAGGATGTCATCAAAGAATACCAACACAAATTTCCAAAGAAATGGGTGGAACATTGAATTCATGAGGCTTTGAAAAGTTGGAGCATTAGTGAAATTGAATAGCATAAATAAGCATTTATAATGAATCTCGTGTGTTCTAAAGGTAGCCTTATATACATCCTCCCTTTAGCCAAATTTGATGGTAACCTAACTATAATTCTAATTGAGTAAGGACAAATGCACTATTTAATTCATCAATAGACAACTTATCTTTGAGAGTGAGCTTGTTTAGCTCCCTATAATCAAACCATTGAGTTTTCATATCTTATGTTTCAAAATTCACAGTTGTGCCACTATGCCATAAGATCATTTCTTAAGTAACTTCACCATATGAGAGCTAATAATTTGGCTTCCTAGTGATTGCATCCCTATGAGTTTATCATTTTATTTGTTTCCAATTGTTTAAGTCATTGAACAATCAAAACTACATCTACTACCCCAATTAGGATGACATACATTTTTTAATCTAGATGATAGTCTTCCATTCGGAGTTGTATACAATGGCATTTACCATCACAAGGGAGTTGTTTCTCGTAAACTATCATGACCTAAAATTTAGAGATTATGTGCACGAAACAAATGAGCTCATTAACCAATCTTCTATTAATGAACTTATGTATAATCTATATCAACCAACACTATCAGCTTTTGCTTTTTGATGTAACCAATTGTTTTCTGAGTGTTTATAGTGTGTTTATCCCATCAAATGCATGTAAGGGGATAGTAAGGCTTTCTTCCTCGAAATTTGCATGCTCAAATTCCACATATAATTCGTCTATAACCACATCTCCCTCTTCTTCAACCTCATTTGCAATCATCATTAGTCTTTTCTCACTATCATCGCACTTATGACCTTTAGACCATTTGTTATCACTATACCAACAAACTTTTTTCTCTTTTCTTCACCTTCTATTGAGAGAGCTTAGTAATTTGTCTTGAGTTAAAAAGGTCTGTCACATTTTTGTCAATGATATTAGTCATATTTATATCTTTTCATCCCAAGCTTTGACCTTGCATGGATCTCTTAGTGGCAAAGTCGCCTTGATCAATATGCAATGTTTATTACATAGCTTTCCTAACTAAACAAGTTCCCAACAAATTAACATTGTGCTTTATTTGTGGCAAAGTCGCCTTGATCAATATGCAATGTTTATTACATAGCTTTCCTAACTAAACAAGTTCCCAACAAATTAACATTGTGCTTTATTTGGCCATCAAATCTATTGATGTAAAATTGTAACTTCATTCGGATTGCCAATCTCGTAAAGCTCATCATTATATTAGACTACAATCTCTATCTGTTTCAAATTTGTCAATTGGACAAAGATAGCTCCCTTTGCACGGTTGCTCATAATAAATTGCTAAAGTAATTTTTTCCCAGCTTTAAATCCATACTCTTACTTGTCACTCGAACAACAAAAGGAAAAGCTCTTAGGCAATTTCTCACTCAAATCAGTCTATGGGTTTAAGTCAGCTCCCCTATTTTAAAAATAATTAATAGCAAGGTAAAAATAAGGTGGTGCAACACAATAGTTAAAGAGTGTATGAACGGAGGTTATTTTTGGAGTGAAGTAAAAAGTTTCGAGATTTCATACCAACTTTAACCAGGGCTATAATTGTAACAAAGTCGATCTATTTCCATAGGGTAACCCCCTTCCAATTTTCGCCTCATCTAAATCACAACCTTTAGTTGCAATTAGTTAATGGGTAACAAGATGATGTGTCAGACTATGATCCCAGCCACAAATATAAATAGTAACCATAGTCGCATAGAACCACACGGTTGCAATGTCCTTCAAAATTTTATACACGGCCCTCGTGATCAAACGAGAAAAATAATGCAACCCCGTGGATGAAAAATATGTAGACTGACAATACAACAGAACTGGAGAAGTGATACTAAGAAAAACACCTAGAAGACCAAGGGCATGCCCACAAGCATGTTCAAGTGCATTATTGGTGAGTAAATTTCAGCACTTAATCGTCCACGTAAATCATGACAAAGAGTAAATCAAGAATTGAAGTTTGAGATAAAGCAAGACGGCATACTTAATGTTGGCATAGACAGCAACATAAGAACGCGCAACAGAAACAAGACATGTATTATAAATCCTCATATCCAACATAAAAAATCACATCAAATAACGCCCATGAGTAAATCCACAATGAGGTGACTCTCTTTTTCAACAAAAACTCCTTGTAAGAAGATAAAAATATTCCAACATCAATTCTGTCGAAACACAGTTTTCAGCGTTATTGTGCATAAATTCATATCCTCAATACAGAACACGTGTTGTAGCACATCCTTTCACTAAATACTATCAAGAAAACTATCCTCATGATTGAACTGTCCAACTATTGAAGAGCAGTTTCAGCTGAAGGTAATATATATAAAGAGCATTGATAATTCCATCACCATGAATGACAAAAGCATATAATACAAAAATAAAGAAGAAAATTCAAGGTTAACTGCCAAAGCTAAGATACATTTACAGGTTTGGGAGCATCGAAATGCTCCCATGCTCACTGCCTCACTTTTCACTTCTGCAGTGAAAATCTAGACTGCCTGTATTGAATTAATAGTATTTCGTCTCATTTCAAAAGGCAGGCCCAGATACAATCCCATGGTATACTAATTTGCAATTATCATTAAAATGAATGCCTGCCCTGTTAACATCCTCTTCCGTAATCTGAGCACAAGATCGAACATCCACATACTTCAGTGAATGGCAAAATTCAGCAATCAAAGCAATCCCTGTAACTGATATGCCAGAACAGCTGTTAATCTTTAAAACTTTCAAACATGATCCAGATCCATCATTCCCTAAACAAGTGAAAGCATGGTCTGTTATTTCATCACAGCATCCTATGTCAAGATTTTCAAGCTGTATGCAGCACGAAAGAACCAAGCGAATTGCTTCATCAGTAATATCTCGGCACCATTCAACTTGTAAACTTATTAGATTAGAACTGCAAGTAGAAGCAACTGCTTGAATAGATTCATCAGATACAAACCTGCATCCTCCAATCATCAGAACCTCAAGCTTTTTGCAGCTTTCTGCTATAGATGTAACTGCCTTATTTCCAATTTTCAAACAATCTGACAGCTTCAAGGTCTTCAAAAGAGAGCAAGCCTGAGCAAGTCTTGTAACTCCAACATCTCCTACTTTACCACACTTGCTGATGTCTAGAATCTGGATTGAACAACACCCTTGAGCTAAACTTGAAAGACCGCCATCAGTAATATTGGTGCACCCCTGCAAGTCCAGCTCCTCCAATTTTCCACAGCATCTGGATAGTGTTTGCAGAGATCGATCTGTTATAAGTTTGCAACCATTAAAACGTAAGGTCACCAAATGTGGGCACCCTTCAGCAAGTGCATGTATTCCCTTATCTGTTATCTTTTTACATTGTGAAACATCCAACGATTGCAAATTAGGTAGACCTTTCCCAAGTGCTTGAAGACCAGTATCAGTAATACCTGTAAAAGAAGAATAGAATACACTTTCAAGGCAAGGCATATCTTCCAAATTGATAGATAGTACATCAGAAAAGAAAAGTCAAACAAAAAATTGAAATCAATCATAACTTCATTAGGCAAAAAGAACAGTACACATGAACATTTATCATGTTGGCATTCATATCTGCAGATCTTGAAAATATCAATGGATGTACGTAATGCCTGAAGCCTTCCTATTACAAGGAACGAGGAAACAATCACAGAGCATGTGTATATGAAGTGTTTACCTTCATAAACCAATCAAAATTTAGATTTTGATTCAGAAATTTTACCATTTCTTACAACCCAAGAAACTTGATAACATAAGTGAACTACTAACAATTAAGTATGTTGGAATCTAGATGAGTTTCCTACATTATTTACCAGGCTCAATCTAACAAGAAATTTCTTGTAGACCATCAACAGATGATATCAATCTGAATCAGTAAATCCAAGGGATTTTCATTAAGGATCCCGAATTTCAAATCCCCATATGACACGTTCAGGTGTAAAATTGGGTAATATATTTGTTAAGGTGAAAAGTGCATTCCCTCAACACTTTTCCCTTTTGTTTTATGCCACTTTGTGTGTGTCTCCAAAGTGCATGGTCCAATATGGTACATTCACTGACCCCAGACTCTGATTATCACTGAAAATATCATTTTACTCCTGCTCGGATCAGTCCTACCCCCCAGATCAGTAGTTTATCTGACCAGATCAAGCCGCACATGGGGCCTTGACCCAATTCAAGGCTGCACTTGTGGCCATGATCCTCCAGTCCCAAATTGAAAGTTATTGTGGCCCCAAGCCAACTCAAACTAATGTCACCATTATCCACTGACTCGCACACCAAAAAGTTCAAATTGTGCACCTAGGGCTTGTTTAGAAGGACATTACCCCTAGAACATTCCAATCATCAACTACTCATCAAGGTCCATTGTAAATCATTGTAACTTCTGTCGTAGTTGTCTTCTACATTAGTCATAACAATTATATCAGCTTTTTGCATGAGCAATATTAAAACCCTAATTCTTGCACTCAGTCTACAACTCGAGCATTCCCTGCACATCATCCACTGCATCAAGTCTCAAGCATTCATTACATCATTGTATTGCATCATTGCCAACCATTTATGCATCCATTGCATACACTGCTTGACGTATCTTCCAATTTATCACAATGTAGTTGAATTGATTAATGGGGTTTGACTGTAATTTAAGTTTCAAGGATTCCTAATTCCTATTGCAAGTTCCAACAGTTCTTCTCAACACCAAGTTTTCTCCTTGCGAGTATGGAAATTTATGAGCCCTTTTTTGTAGGTGCCAAAAACACTAATTTGTTAGAGATCAGAACAGCATTTCAGGTCAAAACTGTGCACATGTTCAAGGCCAAAAGGAGAAAGATCAAACCGTAGGAACATCCTTGACCTTACATAAATTATGCAAACAAACCCGTTCAAATTTCGTTGTTCTACTTCTGCATCCGATTTTAAGCAATTCTGAGCTGAGTTAAAAGTTATGATCAAGACAATGGACAGCTAAGATTCAAAAGTTAGGGTCACCTAAAAGGTCAAGATTGCCATTAGGAAGCTCAGGGCCGCCCTTGTGACCATGATCTGAGTCTCTACACAGTTCCAGATTTCACAGAGCACATCCATCTTAGTTTATTCATCCCGAATCCAATCTCAGACTTCATGTATCAAATCTTTGTCATAGTCCAATCAGTCTCCTCTTTGGATTCGAGGTATGCATTTATTTCAATCATTTTACCTCTGTTTTAGTTCAAGATTCAGGTATGCATCTAAACTCAGCTCAAATATGTAGGTCAATTGGATTAACTGTCTGTTTACAGCATTTATTTAGGCTATATATTCTTATAAGGTGTGGTTTTAATATTTATCCTCTTCATTGCCATATCCAGTTTTGGGTGCAGAATATGTTAGAAGATGAAGCCATGTGCAAGTTGTGGGTGACCCCTCAGTCGTTGCATTTAAGACAAAGGTTTCCCCACAAGGAGTAAACTTACGAACCAGAAAAAACCATGTCTTTTAGTCCCAATAAACCACCTTGTAGCTCCAATGTGGAAGTTCTATCATTTACAAAAGCTTAGGGCAAAGATGCAACTATATTTACCCTAAGACTCGTATCCTGATCCCTGGTACTCATCTCCCATATTAGAAACATGTCCCTGTCTCAGAGACACATATGGGAACATCTCCAAACATTAGGAGAATTGAGATAAAATTTATGTCTCTATACATTTCTTGGAAGAATCCCTTGAAAATTGGAAAACTTCTTATAGAGGATTCTCAAATATATCATATGAATTACATTTGGTTTTCTTCAAGTGCTGATATGTGGCTGTCAATGGCTAAAGAAATGCACTAATAGACTTGTGACTTTTTCTTGTTTGCGTAGAAAGTTAAGAAGTTCTTTTGTAACAAAAAAATTCTTATCAAATCCCAGAGGTGATACTACAAAGAGAAACAATAATAAAGCTTAAAATGTGTTATTCACTAAAGTTTTATTAATTGATTGAAAATAAAGCCATCTCTGAGGACCCTTGTAACATGTTTTTAAAAACCGGCATTCCCCTCCTAGTCTTCATTTTACCGTTTTCAAGTGATTATGAATTAAAATTGAGTTGTTAATATCATCATCATGATTATCAAATATCAATATAACTAATCTTTGCTTTCATTGACATCTATTTCAATACTTTAAACTGTTGATTTTTAAATTTTTAAGCAACTTCAAATTTTATGTTCTTTAAAGTTGCATATCCATTGTACAATATTTTTTCTAATTTAAAAAATAAATTATTTTTGTTGTCTCCGAGGACTCGTCTCCAATTTTGTTTGAAAAGTGAATACCAGTACCCATCCCTGTCTCCAAGACAAGGACCAATCCCCCTCTCGTGGTAACTACGGATGCAATTCATAATAGAATGTTGGAATATTACAAATTTACAACATTCAAACGATTTCTGCAAGCCTCCTGGTGATCAATAACATGCCCATACTCAATCAATAACATACAGATAATGGTGAGGAAAGAAAAATCAACATCCAAGATATGCAGGCCAACTTCAGGAAGAGATGCATGGACTCAAGCTCAGCACATATATACAAAGAAGAGGCTGAACTAAATAAGTTTAAAAATTACCTGAAAAACTAATATACATACCCAATTGAGAATCTTCATTTTGAGGAAGAGTTCTACATTAAATTAGAGACAAAATATCATTATCACAGAAAAATGTAAGTAAACTACAGAGGAAATTGCTTATCCGAAACAAAATCATAATTTTATTCCCACTTCAGGGCATTATTCCTCTGTTACGATGAATTTACTCTTATCACTACAGAAGTTTATTTGAACAGAAAACACAAGATATGGAACAAAGTATTGTGATACCTCCCTCTTCAAAGACGTTCTCTGCATCATTATAGCATACCATAACTGCCACAAAATTTATCTAAATGCTTCTAATTTTGTGCTAACCTTTGTTTGAACAAGTAGCAACCACTCCTAGGAGCCATCTTCTTTCAAGTATATAAACTTTTTAGGTATATATAAACTGTAAAAGCTTCAATTTTCTGCACGAATTTTAATTCAATTGCCAATAACTAAAGATGGTTTTCCATCAATTTAAGAAAAACTGTAACATACCCCACAAAGAGGTGTTGTTTTGCCTATGTTCTAAGTTGGTCTGTAAGCACCTTACTAAAGAGAAATTATTGCTTCTGCTGTAAAAAGGACGATAACTTAGCCCACAAAGAGGTGATTGCTTTGAGAAGATCAATCCTTGTTATTTCCATCTTGGTTTTGTTGGCCAACTAAGATTCCTCCAAGGAATTTATCATTCCTACAGTAGGGTTGACCAAGGATCTCAGGAGCAGTCACTATGGTTGACCAAGAGAGAGTCCCCATTATGAGGATTGATGTAAGAACCTTCATTTTCTTATTCCTATTTATCATAGTTGCTAGGAGACTGGTACTGGTACGGGGGACTAGTACCGGCACCGGTACGGCTTTTTTTGAAAATAGGAGACGGGGGGGAGGGGTACTTGGAGACGCCATCTTTTTTTTAATATAAATAAAAATAAAAAAATAAAAAATTTAATAATTTATAGAAAATATCATAACATTGAATTTTCAAAACAAGAGCAATAGTAAAGTTTAACAATGAACATTAACTTTAAATACACAAATGCCATTATGTCAAAAAGTCCATACTTCATAATCATAGTTCACATTTGACATTACATGTTTGATATTTAATATTTGATTACATATTGAAATTTAGAAATATTGATAGCATGATAGGCTGACACACAAACAAAAAACAAAAAACAGAAATCTATCATCTACACATCATGATACTTGCGTTTTCAGCTGGAGCACGGGAAAACCTATGTTTAAAACATGTTTTTTTCATTCCTTTTCAATGTTTTCATGTGTTTTGCCTTTTATGCGACAGGAGACGTGCAGGAGACGGCGGGAGACAGCACTTTCCTAAGCAGGAGACTTTAGGAGACATCGGGAGTCTTCGTCTGCGTCTCAGCGTTGTTGGAGGCGTCTCAGGAGATGTCTCAAGTATCGGAGACGCGTCTCCGTCTCCGAGACGTGTCTCAAGGGGTAGGAGACGCGTCTCCCGGTAACTATGCTATTTATGTTGGAGGAATGTCACAAGTTGGATGAAGCCATGAAGACTTTTTTGGAAAAGAGAGATCAATTGCATTTGTCATTTTCCAATGGGTTTTGAGTTTAACATTAGTAAGCTAGGAAGGGTAATGGTATAACTATTTCACTATATTTCTAACAATTTTGGAACCACCTTCAATGTGAATATGGTGAACCCCAAATAGAACATCTAATCAAATGCATTTATGAAGGGCCAGAAGTTTGGCATTGCCATAGAACTGAATACATGAATAAGTGAGTGAATCAAAATAAGAGATCTGTTGATGGCCATGCACCAATTCTCACCAAGTTTTATCAGAATCTCAAATGTATTTTCCCTCTTAGACCTCAGTAGGTTGCTTATCAGCAAATTTTCTCAACTAAAACTATTTTTCCATTATGGAGAATGGATCATAATAAATGCAAAGGAGTATCTCAGTTCCAGTGACAAAAAATTCAAACCAAAATTTCCAAATGAATTGAGTAGGGCACTCATATATCTAATATACAATTAGAATGTGATAGTTTATCCTCCATAAGAGGAAATATGCGATGGATGGATTGGATACTATTCCATCCATCCATTCCTTCTATGAAATGTTTTGATCGCATTGCAAAAGAAAACTTCCAAGACAACTGGCAAACCTTCTAGTATCGATTGAACAAAAATTCTTATTGCATTAGATAAATTCATTTCAATCGCAATTCCCCAATAAACTAATTGAATTATTTTGTTTACATATCTGACAAATCGAACGTTTTACAATTAGGAAACTAAAAAAAATAGAAACTAAAATTTCCGTTGGTTTGGAGGAACAAAATCTATCTAAATGATGATCATGAGCAATTTTGTAAAGATCTTCCTAAAAAGAAAGTGGATATAAAAAGAATTGTTGCCAAGATCTATGTTTGTTTTCATGTCCTTGTAATTCATCCATTTAAAAAAAAAAAACAAACCCAAGAATAACCTGTTGGATTATTAAATAATACATCGTGCGATCTAGTTGGGACATAATAGAAAATATTTATCTAATAATTTTCTTCACATAGATCTTCATTTATCATGAGGAAGACCGAAAATCTTTTATTTTGGCAGTCCCATCGCTCTCCTAACTCATGGAATATAATTAACCTAGTCAGTACACTATTTCTCTTACACATTTGTCTTCAAGTACTTAGGACCATAGTTTGAGGACTCTACGAGTCCTGGAAAAGACTCTTGGGATTTACAAGTCCTAGGGCTCGCCGAGTCAACTCGCCAAGGACTCCCGAGCCGAGTACTAGAGAGTCTAGGCTAGGACTATCGAGTCTTGGCGAGTGACTCTTGCGAGTCCTAGAGTCGGACTCCCAAGACCCAACTTAGGACTCTTGGCATTGCCTAGAAACAATGAGTATGAATGTTTAAAACTTGTTTTTTGTTTGTTTTTTTCATTTGAAAGTTTGAAACTGAGTATGAATGATGAAATTTCAAATATTGAGTGTTTGAAGATCATATAACATGTGTAATATTTGAATTATGAGAAATGGATAATCAAATTAGGCTCTTATGTTCTCTAACTGCATTAATTTATTTTTGTTTTTTAGTAAAACTACAGTTTTCTTCTTTGTCGAGTCCTAGCCGAGTTTTTTGCCGAGTCTGCACGAAGTCTGAGTTTTCAAACTTTGCTTAGGACTTGATGTGTGGATGTAGAAATCCCTGATTTACTACAAGAAAAAACTTCCCTTATCGGTTACTAAAAGGCTCTTAACTTTCGATGCTCTCCACCATGTTTATACATAAGCACAAGGAATGCAGTTTGTGACATTGGGGCAAACATGACCAGAACTAAGAATCTTCATAGAATGTATTAGATAAGTTGGAATGGTTGGGCAAAATATAAGATGTTTAAGTTTGCTGAAATAGGTAGACTGTTACACCTACCCAAATGAAATATCCCCAATTGAATCTGCCATAAAATTCTGATTTTTATTTCTTCTCAAACTCTAATTCTGATTTCTGATTTTTTATATTTTCTGAAAACAAAATATCACAGTGAACATACAAGTGCCCAAACATGACAAATAAACATGTCAAATGATGCTACCAATTGATAGTCATATCAAACATGAAATCCATCATGAAAAACAAAAGATAGGGCATCCAAATGCCACATACAAATCTGATTTTCTGTAGGTAACTTCTGCTGTTATAAAACTGAATATTTTGGACTGATTTTTCAATGAACTCATGGGCTCAAACATGCCAAACATGTCAAACATGCACCCAGATTTGTGCTCTATAAATCAGACCTAAAACTAAGATTGTACATACCACAAATATGCAGATTAGTCTTCAAACATCAAACCCTAGATGGGCGAATCCTTCCTTGGCAAGCGCTTAGGGTTTGCTGCTCCATAAAAACAAAATCGCCCTCCGAAAATGGGCGCTCAAGTCTGCTCCAAAGTGGTGCTCCAAATTAAGAAAAAACCCTAATGCAATATACACACAAAATGCCACAACAATGCTCCTCCAAATCTGTTCTGCAAATCTGATTATGCAATGATGCTCCAAGCCTCCAAATGTCTCCAATGAAGTGCAATTAGAACTCCCTTAAGAGTCCTCCACAAGATGAGCTAGGTTTTCATCCAACTCACCATATTCACAAGGGTTATCGTTCTTGGAATAAAGCCCAACCAAAGTTGCAGCCAAAGAGAAGAATCTCCAAATGAAAATATGATATGATTCAATGTTGAAATGACCTCAAATGTTCTTATATTTATAGCCACCTTTCCCCTCCAAATCTGGTTGACCTCCTCAAGGCAAAATAATTATTTTATTTGCTTTTTTTTTCTCCTCTAATCTTGGCTGACCTCAATAAAGTACTCTTATTTTATTTTTATTGTCTTCTCCAGGGGAGCGAACCTCTTTATGACCCTTGATATCACATTTTTAGTCCCTTGCCTAGGTCATCCACCTTCAAGGCCATTTTATTTAATTATTTCTCCTTCAACAAATGGCTCATAAAAATATAGGAAGTCACTTCATATCTTCAATTTTCCCAACAAAATTGATTAAATATAACATTTAATCAATTAGGTCATTCCCTTAGCCCTTTGACTTAGCCAACGGGAAGAGGATAGGCTAATCAACCACATTAGGTGACCACTCAAAAAATGGGGACATTACAATCCTCACTTCTTGAAATTGCTTTCCCACAAGCAATTGTAAGTTTGGATATTGCAAAACATCCTCAAGTGGCAAGTCTCTCCAACTAGTCATGTACTCCATGATCACCCTATACCTCAACTTGTGGCTACTTCTCCCATGGTGAATATGAAGAATAGTATGCAAAGTGAGTTCCGGTGGCCAAAAATGAAACAATACCCGCCATACACACTCAAACTCAAATCTGCTCCATCCTTCAAACTTTGAAATTCTGCTCCTCAAAGTTGGTGATCTCCCATCATCAAGAGTAGTATCAAGTACAAGTAACAACTTCCCTTCTTCATCCAAAGGAGGAAGCTCGGGAGAAGATGTGATATGTTGCTCACGTGCCCTCTTGAGGCAACATATATGAAATATATTATGAATCCAGCTACCCTTACGTAACTCTGACTCATAAGCATCCTCTCCAACTCCACTCTCAATCCTGAAAGGGCTGTAGAAATGAAGCTTCAACTTCCCTGCACCACTCCTCAATGTAATATGTTTGTATAGCTGTAGGAACAAGAATACCAATTCATCAACCTCAAGTGTCATGTACATATCTTGCATCAACCCCTTCACTCTGAAGGCTCCTCTGTCCACAAATGCTAAGTCTACCAAAGACAAAGCGTTATATCTATCCAAGGCCATGAAAGATGTTATGTCTATCAATATGTGATATGTGATATCATAATAATGCTCTCTAAAACACAACCACCTACACCAAGCCTTTCATTGCTCCACTCTGATACAAATATCACTAATCCAAATGTTGTGAAGCAATTCACCACAATCCCTATGAAGTATTGTACCAATCACACCAATC